>VZRF01008113.1:807488-843529 GCA_013396875.1 Vireo altiloquus | reverse complement strand
CCGTTGCCGCCGGGGCACGGCTAGCGCAGGCCCGCCGCCCGGGGGGCTGCCCTCTCCTTCCCCCGCCGGGGCCCCGCTTCACCGCGCCGCCGCTCGCATCGCGCCCCGCCCCAGGCTCCGCGAAGGCCGGCGCCCCACGGGCTGCGGACGCTCGGTGGGTGCCCTCCCGCCGCTCCCTCCCTGCCTGCCCCCCGCCCGCCCCGCTGCCGCTCCCGGCCGAGCCAAGATGGCCGCGCTGCTCCTCCGCGCCAGCCTCAGCGCCGACATGAACCGGAAGGTCCCGCCCCCCGCCCGGCGTGTGCGGGCGCCTCGGGGCCGGGACCGGCCCTGCCCTCCGCGCCGGCCCCGCGTCCTCCGGGGATCGGCCCCTGCCCTCCGTGCCGGCCCCTCTATCCTCCGGGGATCGGTCTTGTCCCTCCCGGGGACCGGCCCCTGCCCTCCGTGCCGGCCCCTCTGTCCTCCGGGGATCGGTCTTGTCCGTCCCGGGGATCGGCCGCTGCCCTCCGCGCCGGCCCCTCTATCCTCCGGGGATCGGAGCAGCCCCAGGGCGGCGCAGCTTGGAGTGGGGTTCGCCTTTGTGAGACCCCACCTGGAGCACTGCGTACAGTTCTGGTGTCCCCAATACAAGGAGGACATGGAACTGTGGGAGCAGGTCCACAGGGGACCTCGAAGTTGATAAGAGGCCTGGAGCATCTCCTCTAAAAAGACAGATCGAGGAAGTTGGGGCTGTTCAGCCTGGAGGTTGTGGGGAACTCAGCAACGTTCCAGTAGCTGAGAGGGACTCTCCATCAGGGACTGTAGTAATAGGACCAAGATTAATGGGTACCGATTGAAAGAGGGGAAAATTGGATTAGATTGTAGCGAGGAATTTTTTAGTATGAGGGTGGTGAGGCACCAGAACAGGTTACCCAGAGAAGCTGTGGATGCCCCACCCCTGGAAGTGCTGAAGCCCAGGTTGGACGGGGCTCTGAGCAATCTGGTCTAGTGGGAGGTGTCCCTGCCCCTGGCAGGGTGTTGGGACTGGGTTCTTCCAACCCCTTAACAGTCTGTGATTCCATGATTCTACAAAGAGGCCCTCAGGGAGCTGCAGGCCCCCTGGTGTGAGAGGAGATGCGGTGTGAGGTGTGGTGGAGAGCTCAGGTGTTAGGGAGCACCATGGGGCAGATGGAGCTGCAAAGAGTGGCTGGAGAAATGGCAGATCTCTCTGCAGAGCCAGCCCTTGGGTGGGGAAGGGGACAGACCTTGCTGCCCACTCACAGCCAGGGGAAGGGGCACTGGCATATGTTCAGTATGTAGGTGGTTTAAAACCAAACCTATTTCTCTTTGGTTTTTTTGTTCTTGTTTGGGGTTTTTTGGTTTTGTTTTTTTTTTTTTTTTTTACAGAGGAGAGATGAACTTCTGTAGAAAAAAATGCTGGATCTGGTGGGATTTGTAGAAACTTGGCACATCTGCAGGTCTGGCAGCCTAGTGGTAACATTTCGTCTTTCTAAAGTGTAGTTTCTCTGACAAACTTTATGGCTCTCATAAATATTTGCCAGCTTAGCCCTGAAATCCATCCTATGATGTAGGCGATATTTTCCTTGCTTTTAGAGACATGAGCAAGGAAAGATGGCCCTTGAACCCCACCCAGTAAAGTTGCACATCTATTACTTTGTCATGAGGACTACAAAATGCTCCACAACACTGACCTGCAGATTTCCCTTCCTAACTCTCTCGTTAAGCTGATGTCTTGCTTTGTGTTAATGACAGGAATTTTGGATTTCAGAACTCATCTCTTGAGCAAATATTTGTATTTCTGTGTGTACATGCACATCCATGTTTGTATTTGCTCAGAAAATACATACTTGTAGTGGAGCCATTCTCCCTGGGAAACAGGCAGGACCCTTTGCACAGAGCAGGGAGTGGGATTTGTCTATATCTGAATTGCCAAGGTCAGTCACGAAATCTAAAGCAAAGCCAGGAAAAGTATCCAGATCTCCTGACTCTGCTTTTGCCACAGGGCTGTTGCTTTATCTTTTTCTTTTTGATTGCCAGTAGAATATGTTCTTTACAATGTGTTTGTAAAAAAATTGTAATTGAGTTATGACAGAGTCAGAAAAAGGGCAAAAAATGAGCAGAGGTTTCTTTGGGTTGTTACCCAGTTTAGTGGTCTCACCCTGCACTCGTGGGCACCCCAGCCAGCATGGGAAGGCTGAGCTGCCTGCACTGGAGCAATTGGTAGTGTGTGAGCAGCACATGTAATGTTTGCACCTAGGAGCGTGCCTGTCCTGCTCTGTGGAAGTTCTGTGCACAGGCATGGAGAGGCATTAACCTTAGCATTGTGTTTTACATACTTGCATTTCTGCTCCGTGGAAGCAGTAGTCACTCCGATAAAATCTGAACTGTACAATGGTGGATAGTCAGATGAAATTCCTGGGCCTGCTGATAGAGTTCCACCTTCCCCTTGATAAAGTCCACATTTAATACTTGCAGTCCAAATTTGAAGGGACTGGGGAAAGGGCACAGGGAGCAGGGAGCTGTGGAGGATGACTGTTTGTGTCTTTCAGGGTCATGTTTTTGATTGGAGAAGTGATTTTGATGTAAGAACTTTTGAAGTGCTTTGAGACCACAAAAATAATAGTAGCCGATTTTGCTATTTTATTGCCATTAAATGACAACAATGATTAGAGCTGGTTTTACTGTGTAGGCGCAGGGAATGACAAACTGCATAGCAGGTGCTTTCTTCTGTGTTTCATTGTTGCTATATTCTGCTTCCCATTTAAACAGAAACGTTAATTTCAAAGTGTATTCATGTTCTTCTTTGAAATTGGGCCATAGAAAAAAGCTGATTGCATGAGTTTCCTTTCTATGTTGTCCATAAATATTCTGTGTATTATCAGGTACTACTTAAGCCACATTCACAAATCAGAAGGCAATTTTTTTCCTGTGTAAATATTCTGAAAACTCAGAAAGCAGTCTCGTAATCCTATCATTTCTGGTTCTTGTGCTATCACTAGTGATAGTGACAGTGATTTCAAAAGGGGGACCTAGATGATAATGTTTGTATGTTACCAGAATAGGCTGCAATTTGCGCTTTGAGCTGTACTGGCTACAGTGCTAGCGGTTATAGAAACTTGTTTTTGCCAGTAGAGTTGGAGAATATGACTCAAAAACATACAGGAAGGAGATTCTGCTAGTTAAGGTGCCTTTTTTATGTCACTCGTTTGGCTGCCACTTCACGGAGGAAACAATATGATACAGAACAACATCACAGTGGTGAAGAATTTAGAATTTTTTCTTCTGGACATCAAAAGCCACACTAAGAACCTCTTACTACTGCATTGCACAGAGTAGACTCTAACAGCATTTGCAATCAGAGCAAAAAATGTTAGGCTTGATCACAATTGCTGGGCAAAACATAAGGATTAAGTTTAATGTATTCATATGCACAGGTTTCGAGTCTTAATTCTGGAAGAAGGATTACAAATGCAGAACTGACTGAGGAATTTGTATTACCCTCAACGCTCTTTAAAGGCCGGGGACTGAAAGACATCAGTTTGTAGAGGCAGGTAGAGAATCAGCTAATGTAATTGTTATGGGTGCTTTGTTGTGCTCTGCAGCTATGACAGTACTTACCAGATGGGAATCTGCCCAGGTATTAAATAATTTTAGTTTATACAAAAAGTCCAGTTTAGACTGATAGTCGTTGGCCCAGATGAAACTTTTTGGTTTTTTTCTTAAGCCTTTGAAAAACACATTTTGAAATATGTTACATCCACTGGGATATAGCTCATGTCATTTATTCTTATTCCAATGCCTTTTTTTTTTCTCTTGTAGAAATTCTAAGATAATTCCATGCAGTGAAAGATTTCCAGGACTGTTTTATCATTAGTGTTGTCTTTAGAACTGAAATCAGTATTCAGTTTATCAGTTTCAGTATATCAGTTTGAAATCAGTATTTGTATTTGATTTTAAAATCTAAATTTCCAGACAATAGTCTTATCAGTGTTTTATGGTAGGAAGAAGTGTGTGATTTTTAAAATGTCAATGACAAAGCTATTGATAGAAAAGGACTGAATACTGTCTGCAGCCTGAATCAATAGTCCATGCTCAGTTATAATGAGGCCCAAGTGCAACCTGCTGCAAGGCCAAAGCAAAATGTGGTGTTGACAGCAGAGAAAACATTGGAAAGGGAAAAGAGCTTCCTCCTTGACTTCATGTCCAGCAGAGACTGAGATCTGAGAGGTGGAGAAGATTTTGCGTGTGTTAATTTCTACTTTTGGTCCATACAAGTGCCTGGGGACAGCAGAGTGGCAGTGGCACTGCAACTGCTGCATTCCTCAGGTGAGGAGAGGTTCAGGTGCTGGGCTGCGACCATGGGCAAACAGGAGCAAATAGTGGTGGTTCCTGAACTGCATGCCTCATTTAATTCCCTTCCTCAGGGCCAGGCATGCTGTGCTTTGCCTGCAGAGCCATATGGTGTGGTGCATGACACGTGAACCTTCATGATGGGATCGCTATCAAGTGCCTGAACTGCACTAATTCCACCACCATTTGACGCAAATGCCTATATGGATCTTAGCTCCAGGACAGAATCACAGAGCTACAGAGAGCGGGGTGAGAGCATTGCTCTCATGGGTTGGCACAAGGTCACTGTTTAGAGAAGTAGAGGACTGAAAATACCTCCTTAGCTTTCCATGACCCTGATGCCATGTGAGTTACAAAGGCGGCACAAGGACAAGTAGCCAGTTGGTGGTGATGCGAGCTCTGAATTTGATTCTGTATGTTTGAAGCTAAAATAGGTATTTTGTAGCAAGCCTCTTCCATTCCTACTAGCGCATGACCCCACCAAAGCAACCTCCTAGATGCTTTGCCATCTAAGTCAGGCATGTTAGTGTGCCTCCTATGCCATTTCCTGTGTGGTTGAGACTGAATCAAAGACTCCATTCACAATGATGGGAAAAGAATAGATGACTCCTGAACATGTCATATTTTCAGGTGCCATTAAAGAATTGGTGTGCCCAAGCAATAGGGGAAAGTAATTGTTTTGTAGCAGTAAGATAAATTCCAGGGCTTTTGGGTACAGGTTGTCCTAAAAATTGGTATAGCCCGCACTTGTTAAGTCCTTGTTCAAACAAGAGTGTGTGTCAAGGGCCAGATATCAGCTGAGCCTCAGTAGTTTCTGAAGGCACTTTGGGTGAAGACCCAAAGTTGTTGCTCATACAGTCTCCAAAGTTTTATCAGAACCAAGCCCTGAAGTCCCTCTCTGTATTTTCCTTAAATAACTTGTGTTTGATTTGGTTTGTATCTTACTTTAAATATTACCAGAGGCAAAGAATCAATGAGCAATTTGGGAAGACTTTCCATGTGATTGTTCCTCCTCACTTTTAGAAACATTTTCTTCTGCTCTGGATGTGCCTGCTAATGACACCTTCCAGCTGTGGGAACTTTCCTGCTTTTGTGTCATGGATGATCAGATTTTTACTCCAAATCAGAACCCAGCTCAGCCCACATCCATCTCTTTAAGAGACTGAAGAGAATGAAGTCTTGGGGTCTGTTATCAAAAGGCATCCTATTCCAATTTGAAAGCAGTAGTATGCATGTTTCCTCTGATTCATCTCTACCTTATCCGTTGGTTTGTGCTGTGGATACCAGATGTGAACATGGCTTTTCAGCTGTAATAACACGAAACCCAAATACAGACTTGATATAGGTTATTTTGCTGATGCCACAGCCAAAGAACCCTCTCAGATACTGTAGCTCTGGGCTCTGGAAATTCACATTCGGCTGTGTCTCATGTGCCCTTTTCAGTATCTCTGACCCTTCCCCTCCATATGATATCTCCTATATTAAAACTACCCTTTGTTATTATTATTCCTACAGGTGTGACTTTTACCTTTCGTCTAACTCAAATATGTATTGTTCATCTGACTGCAATTTTGCAAACTGGTTTGCTTGTACTGGTGACACATCCTTTAATTTCTACCTTTTTCTCTGTCTTTGTGTCATCTACAAACTTTATCAGTAATCCTCTTGTTTCTTTACAGTTCTTGATAAAATATCAGTTGGTAAAGATGAAGAACCAATTGTGCAGGGTTATGGGACCATCTTGAATTTTTCTGATGTTAGATGTTAGAAAATTGTCAATAAGTAGTTGCCCTCTTGAAAATTCACACAATGTGCAGGCCATCCAGGGTGGGAAGGAAAACAATAAACTACTCTCAGAAAACTCAGCTGATTAGTGGGGTTTGCCAGCAAGCAAAGGGAAGGGGTGCAAGGTCTGAGGACTGAATAAATAGTTGGGGTGGGACACTGAGCTGAAGGTCCCAGGGTGGCACCCAGGGAGCAGTACCTGCTGCTCACAATGCCCCGAGCACCCTTCCAGGAACCCCATGGTGATGTCTCGGGGATGATTAGTTAGACAACCAATTTATATGCATCACGTTGGCTTTGGATTGTTCCGGTTTCTTAATCACCATGTCCTGCTGCAACAAGTTGAAGGTCTTAAAGAAGTCCAAGTGTTTTACATCAGCTTTATTACGTTTATCACTCAACCTTACAATCTTCTTGCTGAAAGATAACAAATCAGTTTGAAGGGGTCTCTTCCCATAAACTCCTGTTGATCGGCATTAATGATATTTTCCTCCCTTAATTCTGTGTTAATCTAGATCCATATGAGTCATTCCATTATACTGCTGAGACTCGTGTCAGGAGACAGGCCTATAATTACTTAGAACCTTCTCTCTACCTTTTCCAAAACCTTTTCCAACATCTGCTTTCCTTTGGAGATTCCCCACTGCCCAGAGTTATTGGATGTCACAAGCAGCTGCATTACTGTGCTTATGTGTTGAAGGCATCCTTGATAATTACCCAGACAAAGCCAGCAACATTATATGTACTACTGAAACAAGGGAGGTTTGAACAGTGAATTAACCCTATAATCATAAACAACCTTTGCAAAAGCAAAGAAGAAATACTTTATTTGCATGTCTATCCTGAATTTCTGTATCACAACCTCGTGTTATGGCTACAAAGGGTAGAAAGTCAATAGCTTCAAATTGAATTGGAAAAATATCACATTAATGCTGTTGCCCCAATCCTGATTGTAATTCACATCACACTAGAACATAAAAACTCTTTTCAAGTGAGAGGGGATGTTTTGTCATCTAAGCACAGGACAGTTTTCAAGATGCATAGAAGAGCAAAAGGAATTAGAAGGAATGCTTTAATATTATCAAAATGAAAAGCAGGAATTAAGACTATCATCTTTTCAAACAACACACAAATAATAAACTCAAGTCCTTTATTCATCTGCATCTGTATTTATCTGAGCAGGCATCTGATGCTGCTGTAGAGGGCCAGGTTCCCCCTGGTTGCCCCTGCAGCCAGCCTGGCTGGTGCTTCCCAGTGGGAAAGATGTACTCCCTGCCCAGGCTTTGGAGGAACAGGATGTCTTTGTCCCAAAATAGTCAGGGCACCAGCTCTGCTTCTTCCTGGCCAAGAGTGCCTGTCACAGCTTAGCCTTTTTTCACTGATGACAATAAACGTTTTGGGATTAGGTCTGTGGTCCGTATGAATCACAGAGCTTTGTAGGACTTGCTCCAAGTGCCTGGTGCTATATAACCATAATAAATGAATAGTCCCTGTTGGCAATTCTCTGCTGCAGGTATTCTGAGCAGAGAAAATCAAGCCTGTAGTGTACAGCTGAAGAGTTTTCTCCATGTGTCGTGGAGTTTCCCTTCTATTAACTTGCTTTGACTTTCTTTTCATGTTACACACCATCACATGATTTACAGGCAAGCATTTACCTACAACTATATAGCATTAATCACCTTTCATTGCTTTTATTCCCTTTTGCTCTTCTCTCTTTTAGCCCAGTACATCTTCTATGACTTGTTGGACCAAAGACTCCTTTCACCATTCATAAAAATACCATCGGAGCGGCCACAGCTGTGAGCTGCTCAGAGCAGGGCAGGAGGGGAGTCCTGGAAACCCTCTTGCGTGGGGAGTTCTGCTTTTTGGGGGCTCTGCACCCCTCCCCTGCCCTCAGTGAATGCCCACTTTGCCACCTACCTTCTCCCTGGCCCCTCAGCTAGGCTGTCAACAGAGCGATAATTCTTGCTGGCAGGATTTACCCTTGCAAATATAGGATCCCGTTGAGCTAATAAATACTTCCTGTCATTGCCTAGGGTTGCCAACAGTAACATTCCTTTCCCCATTTATAGGAGATGCTGAATATGGCATTGGTACTATTAACACCTTTAACGTTTCTCCCATTAACATTTTCTGCCTGTAAAAGGATTTTCATATTTTCTGTTGGTTCTGGTTTTACTTTCTTTGGTGGCTACTGAATCCTGAACCACCTGAACTTCGAGGAATCAGACCTTTAAATTTGCTTTAAAACTTTCGCAATAATTGTAGATTTTTCAGTCTGACTTTGAAAAGCAAGATAATATTGGAGAGAAGTGTGGGTGTATAACTATGAATGCTTTAGGAACCCTTTATATTTACCCTTCTTTTTTCAGCGGCAATATGGAATCAAATACCATGAAAAAGAGGCACCAATAATTATTAATATAAGACTTTTCTATGACTTGAAAGAGAAAAAAGGGAAAGAAAAGAGGAAAGAATGAAAAAAGGGAAGATAACAGGATGGAGAGGAGTTTGCAGGTTTTAAAAGGTTCAATAAATGCTTGCTCCTGTTTTTCAAACAGCCTTTGCTGAAAACACTTCTGTGTATCTCCATTAGCAGATGAGATGGTTTTAGCCCCAGTAAGCAGGGACATGGGAGCAGTGCTGGTTCCTGCTGCCTTGCCCCAGGAGGGGAAGCGAAGGATGTCATAGGAGGGGCTGGGTGGGCTGTGGGAGGCTTCCCAGTGGGAGAGGAGGAAGGGAACACACATGTGGACATGAATGAAGAGCTGACAGAGGGTCAAAAGGCTCATGGATCTGTGGGATGGGGAGAGCGCTAGCAGCTGGAAAAACATGCAGGCACTAACCCTGGGAGAATTTTCCTTTTGAGTAAATCTGTTCCTCTCACAAAGAGGAGTGAACTCAGAGGCCACATTAGGTCCCACACTGGCTGTGATCCTGGATGGTTTGAGTTCTTGTTTCCTCAAACTACTGGGCTTCAGTGAATATTGCACTTGGTTATTGTGGGGCTGAGCCTCTAGGACACCCTTTAAGAGGAGGAAAATAATTTTGCCTTCTTATATGAGGGAGGTGACCTGCAAGGGGACTTGTCTCCAGGGGACACTGCTGAAGGTCAGAGGCATCACCTGTAGCCACTTGAGAGTGAGCCTGGGCTCACCTGAGGCCAAAGTCTGACTGCAGTGAGTTGAGCAAGGATGTTTGGAAGACATTGAAGGGCTCCTTTAGGGGGGCTGCCTGTTAGAGGAAAACGTTGTTTCCGCTGGGCTACATTTTCCCTTCACTCCCATGTCCTGTAGGCCTCATCATGGCACTGTGCCATAGATTTCAGGACCTCATGGCTTCTCTAGGAAGACCTGGCACAGACTGGGAGAGGCCTTGGGACATGCACTCTGTCCTTGGGAGACAGTGGTGTGGGACAGGCACAACCAGTGGGCCTTGGCAGTGCTGACAAGTGCTATGTAAGCATCCTTACACACACACACACACACACATATATATATTCCTCTGTGTCTGCATGCATATAGCAGGAAATCTATAGCTCCACTCATAACAGACCCTCCTGGTATTTCTAAGCATGACACGCGGTCCTCCTGGTATTTCTAAGCATGACACGCAGTCCCCTTGGCAGTCCATGGAGGCTGTAATGTCTAACAGAATAGGATTTATCACATTCTCTAACACCTAGGGAAAAGGCTAATACTATTTTCTAAAGTGCTGCATTGTTTTTGGGTTCATCTATATTGCTTTTAATATTTTATGCATGTGAATATGATGTACTGCAATGAAAACACCCTTATATCTTTTTCTAGTAAGTGCGTCTTTCAAAGCTAGAAACGATGTCAAATGATGGAGAGGAGCTCTGGGTCTGGAAGGCACAAGGAAATGCATAAAAGATGAAGGCCTATTTATGTTTCTCACACGCACAAAAAACCCTCCAACCAAAAAAACAACCCACCTACATTAAAGAAGCACTATTCAAGCTACAAAGAAAATCAGTCAGCATGTGGCCTCTCTGTACCTGCACATTAGGATCCAGGCTTTAATTACAGGACTTCCTGCTGCCTTTCCAGAGGCCCCTGCACACAGGACCTGCAGTGGGAGCAGAGCTGTGTGTGGGAGAGAAATCCCCTTTGCTGGGTTAGCTGGGTTGCAGTGAGTACCTCTGCCAGGAGCTATAGAAATGCAATATTAGCACAACAGAACAGGCTGGTTCCCTCTAAGCTCAGCAGTTAAACTGCATTAGGGCTCGCACAGAGCTGCTTCAGGTACCTCTCTGAGCAGCATTGTGGCTCTGGTGGTGTTCTGCCGGTAGTAGCCATCCATTTTGTGCTCAGAGACGAGCCTGGGTGGGGAGCCTTGAGGAAACAGTGAAATGGGAAACCTGCAGAGGCAGTTTCACTTGGTTTCTCCTACCCCTGGAGCGGCCGGCTGTGTAACCTCAGCTCTCTGAAGGTCACTTGCATATATGCTCTCTTCTGCAGGGGTGCTCCTGGGTTCCAGCAAAGCACATGGGAGTCCCCAGCAGGCCCACCTGGGGGATGACAGGGCCAGAGGCAGGGCCAGAGGCAGAGCCAGAGTACAGATGCCACCAGGGAGAAGTGTGACAGGTTTGAACGTTTGTCCCAGTGGAAGACTGTCATCCACAAAGCATTAACCCATGTGAGATGTAGGATCAGAAGGTCTCAGCTGACAATGGAGGAGAAACACAGATGGGGATATGTGGTTCTTCCCAGACATTACAGGGGACACATCCTAATGGGGAGAAGGGACTCCTCTTTCCTACTGTACCATGTCCTCTGAGGTCCACTCCTTCCTTTCCCCCAACTCTTTATCCCAACTTGCCCCTCCTGAGCCATCCCACCCCATCTCAGATTTTCCCCCTCTGTTCCCAGGATGCCCACATCTCTTCTCTTTACTTCTTCATCCCAGAGCTTTCCCAAAAGGTCAGGGACAAAAGATGTCATCTCCCAGCCTCACCCTTGCCGAACTACCTTGACCAAGATCTCCCGATGTGGCAGCCAGCTGGCACATCTGAGGCCAGCCCTGGTGGTTAGAGCCTGGCAAAATATGTCTGGAACAGGTTTTACAGAAAGAACCCTGTGCCATGGTGACAGCATGTGACAGCAGTGCTGCCAGTCAGCAGAGACATCCTGTGCCTGAGCAGCCTGTGAGGCTGGCAAAGGCAGGGCGTGTTTCTGCAGGCTGGATTCCTGGTCGCCGCGGTTGTAGCCGTTAGAACACGACTTGTGAATCATTCTGCCTTTATTAATTGGGGAAAATAATTGGCTTGCTTCTCATGAGTGTCCTCCAACACCACCAGGCTGGGCTTCATGGTGAGCCGGTTCTGGGAACCAATTCTGCAGTTAGGAACAGACATTCCTGCTGAAGCCAGTGGCTTCTGCTTTCCATTAGGCAAGGTGCTGGCTCTGAAATTTCTTGCAGTTGCCCTCTTTCGTGAGGAAGCTGAATCCATGCATGGTTTTGTGGACTTGTAAGCATTTCATAACTTAATAATAGGTCACATTAATTCATCTTTTTGCTCTGCCTTTACTCTTTAGAAAGATGGAAGTTATTTTTTAAAAATAAAGCATTGCATATGCTGTATGTGGGAAGTGGTGATTTCTAGCTATGGACTGAGAGGGCAAAATTGTATAATTTATAACTGTATCATAAATAATGAGTCTGATGCCAGCATTAATCTGATTTCATACAAGTCTAAAAGCGGCATCCTGAAGCCAACACTCAGCCCTAGTATGTTATCACTCCATTGCAGAGCTACAAAACAGTGGAAACCAGATCCTTACTTGAACAATAAGAGTCTTAACTTTAGTTTTCAGTTCAGCTTATGAACCAGTCTGTAAATCCATGGCATGATTCAAACCTATCACTTTTGTACCAGAACATAGGCTGGGGTAGGCATGGAGTCCTGGACAGGAATCAAGGACTGGCAAGATGTCAGGAAAATACCTGCTCACCTGGATTGCCTCAGGGCAGCTACCCTCACTTGTCCCAGCTGTTGAGCTGGCCCTGAAGTCACAAGGCAGCACCAAACCTGCAACACGCTGTTCATTGTCTCTGATTTCTTTGAGAGACGTGAGTGCAAGGCAGGATGAGGTCTGAACTTCCTTGGCAGAGTGAGTTCAGAGAAGCAGAGGTTGCTGCTGACTTGCCAGTTCTCAGCCTTCCTCTGACATACCCACATTACAGGAACTCTGCTGCTTTGAGGGGCTGAGATGTTTGAGCTGGATTCATGGCACACGCATTCAAACACAGAATATGGGCATGATATAAAACCAAACCAAACAACAGCCACTCAAAATGCCGAGGTACAGCTGCCCAGATGAGACTTTTGTCCTTCCAGCTACTGCAGACTCTGAATAGGAGAGGCCCTCTGCTCTCTGCCACTGGAGATGCTGTCCCACAAGAGGGCAAAACATGGCAGACTGGACCTGTCTGCAAGGAGCCTGGGGTAGACTGCTCCTCAGCACACAGGCACAGCCCCTCTCCTTCACAGCCTCTCACACTGAGACAGAGACACATGCAATTTGCCCCCATGGAGTTATCCATCCTGGCAACCTTGGGCTGTTCTGTCCCCACCCCGCTGCTGCGAATATCATCCTCATTTCCAATGCTGCTGCCCCTGGGTGCTCACACCCCTCACTGCCTCTTGTTGTGCCCACACATCCACTGCGAGTTCCAAGAGCTTCTCAAAGGCCTTATCCTCCTTTTGTGCCAGTGGGACAGCCAGTATCTCCACTGCTGGCTGCAAAGTCTATCCTGATGTTTCCATGCTTAAACAAGAGAAAACTCAGGCTCCTTCACTGCAGGAAGAAGGCTCCCTGGATAAGGGAAGAAGATATCCCTGTTCCTGCTCTCCTGCCAATGAACCCTTTCATTACAAATAATAGTAGACCTTTCACTGCAGCACACAACAGGGAAAACCACAGGTTAGGATGCCAACCACAAATTTTTTAGTCTGATGAATTTCGCACTTTTCATTTCCATGACCATCCCTTGAGTTGCAGGACCAACACTATGGCAGGACTCCTTCATCTTCATATATGAAGGGAATGGGATGGTCCTTCAGTGGGTTTGTCTTTCCCTGGGAAGGAAGATCTTTAGGGCCACGGCTCCCCATCCCTGCAGCAGCTCCCGATCCCTGGGGCTGGCCACTGCATGCTTTCCCAGTGAGGTTACACAACGGCTGTGGGGAATGGCGGCGTGTTAGGACAAGGCATGTGAGTCACCAAAGGTACTGGAGTCTTACATAACCCCAGCATACATTTTTGGAGTAGTACACTTCATCTTAAGGGGTTGCAGGAGCCCTGACTAAAGCAAGAGCCTGGGAGGAGCAGGGCAGAAGAAAGCAAATACTGCTGTTCCTTTTCCTCCGCTTCTTATATTTGATCCTTCTGGCAAGACTTCTCCAGATCCAGGAAATCTTAATCAGTCAGAGGACTGGGGCAGTCCTTGTGTGTCCCATGGTGTGTGACAACATCTTCCCCAGGATGGACTTCACTGCAGTGTTTTGGATGACCAAACCACAGATGAACCCCAGATAGACATAAACAGAATTATTTCACCTCTAAACCCTCTGTCTTCTGCTTCCGACTTTGCCTTCTCCATCAGCTGAGCCCAGATAATCCCATTTTTCACTCTCTGCTCTCCTCTGAGCTGGTATCATGAGCCTTTCCTTGGATTTCTGCCATCCTGTCTGTACAAGCTCTGGGTCTACTGGAGTTCAACAATAGCAGGGCTGACAACACACTTCTGAACCCCCTTGTACAGGCCCAATGTCAGGGTCTCATCAGGGTCTACCTTGGCAGAAGGACTTGGCTCACAATCCATCCTGCACACTGGAAATGAGGGACACAACCCAGCTTCCAGCCTGGGAGTATGGCACACTCAGAGGTGCAGTTTGGGAGAGCGTAGGAGGGGATCAGAAGAGTTTCCAAGTGATGGGGTAAATTTCTGATTGCTTTAACTGTGAAGCAAATACACCTTCCAGTTCCCACATCAAGCCTCGCAGTGCGGCCAATGTTTTGTGTTTCAACTAAAATTTCATCAGACTCCTCTTCTGGCTCCAGGATGGATTCTTCAGGCAAATCCAGGGCCAGAGAAAGGTGAAGGGTTGTGTCATTATTTTCTTATGTAAGGGGGAAAGTGGCAAATGAACGAATCTCTCATTATGATTTAGATAATTTCTGCACAAACAAACCTTTAAGTTTTGGCTTCCTCCCAGCATGGAAGGGGAGCACCACCTGCAGCCGCTATGTTTTGGGCTCCCCTGATGGCTGAGGTCTTCTGCAGAGCAGCAGAGCACGGCTGCTGTGGAGGCACCCAGCAGGGCCAGGGGCTGACTCACCAGCAGCCAGGAATGATGACACATGAACAGGGAAAAAATGGGCACAGCTTGGAGCTGGACTTTGCAGAGTAGTGTTCACCATGGCCGCCAGCACGGGCTGGCATCTTTGCAGGGAAGCAGGGACTGGCTGCTGGCAAGCTCTCTCTTACCTTGCTGGTTTTTTTTTTCTCCATTGAAAAGTGTTTCAGGTTTAAGCTTGGAGGCTGCATGTATGGGTGTAATGGATGGGACACGTTCCCAGCAGGTGCCTCCTCCAGGCATGCCCTAGCTCGGTCTGGGGCACACTGTGCAGCACCTTTACCCCCCCAGTGCTCAGAGACAGGGACTGAGAGCTGCCTCTAACAGGTGAAAAGCCCCTCTGTTTCTATCGAAAGAACCCAAAGGTCTCCCACACACCCATACATTTAAATGCCATGAACTCAAGTTTCATACATGCACATCTCCATATTTCACAAACACAGGCCAGCCCTGCAGGCATTACGCATTCTGGTGAGCCCGGAGGGGTCGTGTGAGTGAGCCATCAGCTTCCACAGCTGGAGGGAAATGATGCACTTGGCAGTGCACCCCATGCCTGCAGAACGACATCTGTGTGTGCATACCAGCACTGAGCACCCCTGTTCCATGGCTGGCCTGGGCTGTGAAAGGAAGCAGGGCTGAGAGCCTACTCACTGTGGTGGGGCTGCCTGGGGCTCAGATGACAAAGTGCCACCATACCATATGGGACTAGATCCTGTGGCTCTTGCCCCACACCACTGCTGGGCCAAGCAAACCCATCAGAGGAGTCAGCCCTTTGGGGTTGTGCAAACTTTGACAGCCCAAGGCATGTCCCAAAACAGGCCAGCCAGGTGCTCCTGCTGCAAGGCAGGGAGGGATGGCTCCAGAGTCAGGGCTCCCCTTCCCTGTGAAGCAGCTAATCTTAACTGGGTACATGAGTGTCAACAGGTGCTGTGGAGGGAAGAGGGATGAGGGGATATTGGTGCAGCTGGAGGAAGTATTTATAGCTGCTTTTTAAAAAACCCTGTATAGATCACATCTCTGTTAACATATGTAACACAATCGGGAACCTGAGCTTTTCATGATCCCATAGCTGCAGGATTTCCTGTGGAATCCTCTATGGGCCACAAAAACAAGCTAAAAATAAATGCATTAAAAAGAGACACATACTGAAACATGTGCATGCCCGTGCCTCCTCTCCAGCCAATGAATTAGGTAGTGGCAAGTAGAGCAGGGAAGGCGAGAGTCCCTGGAAAACCCTCTGTAGTAATTCCTGCAGTGGGACACAGACCCCAAAGGGCTTCAGGCATGCAAAGGTGAGAGCATGCACTCTTGGCAGGGGCTTCAGGAGTCCCAAACACAAGCATGAGCTATGGAAATGTCATCCATCAGAAGAGAGCAGAAGCAGGCTGGGATTCCCCCAGCTGGAAAGCAAACAGCCTGTTTCTCTCCTGTCTCTCTCCTGTCTCTCTCCTGTGCAGGCTGGTCCTCAACTTCTTCCTGTAGCCACACACCAGAGGCAACAGTCACACAACCCCTGGCTCTGGAGAAGTCGACCTGCACACTTGGCACTCCCATGTATTTTAGGAAAAGATGCAGAATTCTTGTTTTTCTGTGCACTGAGAGATGGACAGGGTCACCAGTTCATCCTTCACATCTACTCAGCTCCTGTCAGGCTGGCCAGCAAAAGGCAAGGAGAGTGTTCTGGCACTGTTATGATGCTCATGGGCCAACCTCTACAGGTAGCCCCATCGCTGCTCTGGGTATCTCCCAAGCCCCCACTGGCACAATAGCTTGTCACTGACACATCCCCACAGCCAGGCCCTGGGCACCAGCTCCATTTGAAATCATGGATGAGATAGGATGCAGTTGAGTTCAGGAGGGAACAGTGTGGAGCAGACAGGACCTGGAGATGATGACAGCATCACCTGATAGCTCAGCTTCTCACCCTCCCTTGGGCTCCCCCGGGTACCAGGACACCTCCTCCCCTCCGATGGGCAAAGCTATCACCTAGCTGCTGCTCTCTGAATCATGCATCCCTGACACCTGCATTCACTGGGTAGGATCAGCCATTAACGGGATACATCGTTAAGAGACTGTTGTACCTACAAACGGTGTTCTTTGGAACGGGGGTAGTGAGATTCCCTGCAGCTGAGCTGAGCCCGAGCTTCATACCCTCTGATTGCCCCAGGCTGTCGGGATTCAGTTGTTACTTTCAGCAAATGCCCTGCAGGCAGCAGTGATTGAAGGTGGCTCTTTCCGCAGATCAGTTCAGCCTCTGCCTTCCTTCCAGCACTGTCGTGCTGCTCAGCAGCTGCCCACCCCGCACTCTCCCGAATGGCCTTCTGTCAGGAGCGTGTGCCCGTGGCTGCCCCCAGCCTGTGCTTTTTGTGGTGTCCCTCCACGCAGAGGTGCTCCATTCTTTGTCCCATCACGGAGCTGCCCCCTGCAACCCACACAGAGGCAAAAGCATCCCCTACAGCATGGAGAGAGGGGAGATATTCTGCTAGCTCCCTGGCCATGTATCAAACCCTCTTCTTGCTAGGGGGGCAGGTAATGTGATTAGTAAGCAGGCACCTTAGATGAGCTGCTTTGGCATATGTTCCCTTCCCCCAGCACTCTGTTATTAGCTGCCAGAGATGAAAAGCTGCGATGTGCACAGAGACAGCTGGAGGTGTCAAAGATGTCACCTGCAAGCTGCTCTTTGTGAGGATGGAGATAGGATGAGAATGGGAATGGGAATGGGTGAGCGCAGCCAGCTGGGGGGACGAGTGCAACCTCATACTGATGCCAGGTTGATTTTTTGCCTTTTCTTTTATACTCCTTTTATATACCCTTTTATATAATTTTCATGTATTCTTAGTGCTTTTAGCCCACATACTTGTACTTCTTCAAGTCTGATAACTTAGCTGAGACCCACTATCCCATTAGGCCAGGAGACCAAACATCCTGGATGCCTCGCAGTCAGAAAGCCCCAGACACCAAGGTCCTTTCTAGAACACATTCTGTAAACTAAGATAGACCCACCCAGGGGGAAGATTCCTTGGGATGGGGGATTCATTCAAGTCTCTCATTGGGGAATCTTTGATAGATATGCTAATTTGCAAGGCCTATAAATTGTGTATGCAATGTATCGTGTGTGTGCATTTCACTGTGCATTTCAGCACATTCCATCTGGACGATGTGGTGCACCTAAGGATCCTTAAATACATACAGAGGTAAAACTCCTTTTCCCCTTAAGAGTGTTTGGCTTTTGATTTTATGACCAGGGAAAGGCAACAATACCACAGGGCACTGCGGTCAGGGATGGGGCTGCTCAGTGTTCTCCCACCCCATGTCCACTCTGCACCCCAACCTCCAGCTCCACTTCTACCTGCATCCCCACTCCTGCAGGGGGATGAGCCTCTGGCACTGTGGGAGTGCCTCTGTGTGCTGGAGCAGTGGAAGGGAGAGGGGCTGCTGCAGCACAAGTGCTGGGGAACTCTAAAAGGATTTCCTGCCGTCACCAGGAAAACTCATTTTCCAACAGGGTGTCTTGTGTAGAACAAGCTACAGATGTAAGGGCTGACCTGTTTGTAATTTTTTGGGGGTGATTTTTAAGCAGCACCCAGGGAAGGGGGGCAACCCACTGAGAGAGAAATAGTTTAAACCATTCTGTGCTGGGGGGAAAGAAGGTCTACAGAGATACAGGCTATTGGTGTCTACCTCTGTTCACAGTGTTTGGAAGTCAGACCCTGTCTGCTTGGATATTTCTGGTTATGCAAACTATAGAAGAGTAGGATAAGGTCCTCCATGTCTAGGCTGGCATCCTCTCTCATCTTACATGCTTTAACCTCTCTGGCTCTGATACATCCCCCATCACAGCCGTTCAAAGCACTTCTGCAAAGCTGCTTTTCCTGGCTTGTTGCTTTGACAGATTTTCTTTGTATCACTTCCCTGGCTCTTCTTTCCTTGCACCCAGGAAAAAGTGATCTGCCTTTTACAGGAAGGCACTTTATAACATTTTCGCATCAAACCTGAAGTGCCAGCCAGAGACTGAGTGCTCCTTTGTGTCCCAGCAAACAATCTTCTTCCTGCAGAGGTATTTCTTCCTCACAAAAAGGTTCTTCTTTTCAGGCCTTCTTGAACAACCTTCCATTGAACTTTAAGAAAATCTAGAGACTTGCAATGTCCCACTTGCTGCTGCTCCTGTGGGTCTGAACCACCCCTCAGCCCCATACCAGGCTGCCCCACACAGGCATGGCCTGTTTTGGGTGTTTCCCTCTTGTAGCTGTTCTGTGAGCCTTGAGTAGCCTCAAGGAGCTCCTTGAACCCACTTTGAAACCAAACCAGCCCAGCCTCTGCCATCACCCTTGTTGAATGTCCTGCTTTCTCAGCAACAAAATTGAGATGAATCAGCCCCAAAACACACTCCCACCCTGGGCTGGTATACTCAGAATAGCACTCAGAAAAGCACAGTGCTATTAATACAGAAGGGAAGGAGAAAAGGATTGTTTTTCAGAGATGGATTTGGGGATGTTTGAATAAGAAAATCTTACTTGGAGTCAGTGTATGGCATTATGGCTGCTGTGGAGGCAGACACATTAGCTAGACTTCTCCCTATCCAAGCTGGATGGACTAGACAGAATCCAGTCCTTACAGAACTGCAGGGACGGGGTTATTTTTCTGTAGAATTAACCATGAAGGCCCACAGCTTCTCTCTGTCCCCTAATAAAACCAATTTCCTATGCAGCTGGAAACTTTGATTAACAGCCTGCTAGGAGAGACAAATCCCTAGGGTTTTACTGTATGCCCAGAAGACACTGCTCCAGGGTAAACTTATGCTTCATTTTGGTCTGCAAAAGAGAGAAAGGACTGAGCTGTCTTCAAGGAAGCCTACAGATTCACAGGAAAAACTAGGGGAAAAAAAAAGGCAGTTTCTTTGGAAGTAATTTTCTCTTAAGTTCTGTCTGCATTTTTTATTAATGATACAACACCCTGGATGTGTCAAAAAATATGAGAATACATTTCCTGGTGGGGAGCTCCAGTCTTGCAGAGTCAGGCAGTGCAGCTGGGTTGTCATTTGCTTCTTGGAATTTCATTTCCTAATCAACACATCCATGAAATGACTTTATTTTCAAAGCTTAGTTTCCAGAGCTGCTGTGATCAAAGACTAGGGAGGTGGGGGGAAAGCAGGGAGGGGGAACCTGCCATCCCTATCAGCAGCCCAGCACAGAGAAATTACCTTCCTGAGAAAGCCTAAACAAAGGATTGTTTAAGGCCCTGACCTGGCTTTAATGTTTCAGAGCTAAACAAGAAAATAAGGATGCAGAGACCCAACTCTCACCATATTCCTGCTTTGGGAAAAAAAAAAATCTGCTTCTTAGAAATGTGCGGACCACCTTGAGATTTGCAGGGTCTGGTTGGCCCCTCCTGAGGCAGAAGTGTGATGGAGAGCCCTGGAGCAGAGGGGAGGGGCCTGCAGAGACCCTTCCAGAGCCACCCAGTGTTGCTGAGGGTGACACGAGTCACTGTCTTCACCCTATCCCTGCAAACAGCATCCATCACCAAGGTCCAGGCTGATACCTCACCTGCCTCTTTGCCTTTGGTGTCCATCTGGCCCCATGGAGAGTCTTGTGGGCACACCGCCTTTCCCTGAGCATCTGATCTTACAGGTGTCAAGCAAGACAAGCTCAAATACATCAAAATTGCCCCAATCTGACCCAGGAAATCAGGTTTTTGCTTCTCTGACTCGTGCAAGGCTTTAAATTCACTTGTCTAGTAGTCACCTTAAAGCCCTCCCACAAGCAGGGAATGCTTGTCTTTAAGGAAGTTGGAAGACTGGGAAAAAAAAGTTTTGTAAAAACACCCAGACCACTCTGGTGTCTTCATTAATCAGGAAAAGAGAATTTGCACTCACTGATGATTTTGAGATGATTTTTGGGTAGTGGCTTGGTCTGTTCCTCCACCGTGCCTGGCAGAGCTACATGGATGCAGCCAGATGCCAACAAGATTTTGGACAACTCAACCTCCACCAACCCGTCCCATTACCCTGCACCACCTACTCCACTGCCCAAGCAAAGCCAGATGCTCAACCCTGCTTCCCAGGAGCAGCTTCATGAGGGAGCTTCCTTCCCATGAGGCAGGGTCATGTAGGGAGCTCTCTCTTCTTGCGCTGCTGATACTCTCGGCTGTTGTGCTTTTCATTTCGGTTTTGCTGTGAGCAACATGATCACAGAAAAATAACATCACAGGAAAATGAAGAAAAAGAAATGGATTCTCAGATTCACCCTACTGGACCGCTGGGCAGGAGCTGGATGGTGTTGCCACTAGTTTAATCTCCTCTGTGGCTCCCTGCAGCTCTGGGTATGCCCATGCTAACACAGCTCTTCAGAGGTGTTTCATTACAGCATCCTGGGTACCAGATGGAAGGGAGACCATAGAGCTGCAGGGTGCTGCATGTGAGTCATTGCTGTGTGATAGAGGGGATGATCTTCCTCCCAGCACACATCCTGTGTTGAAGGAGGAAACCTGAACACCCAAGATCATCAGCAGGGCAGGCACCCATGCAGGCAAAGCAGCAACTGGCTGTTTGTGCAGGATCTCCTCACATGAAATTTGGGTGAGCAGAGCTGGTGAAATGGCTCATTACAAGACATGTTACTGGGAATGAGTCAGGTAACACAGAGGTGTGGAGATGAGGTAGTTTCCTCCTGCAGATAAAGGTGCTGTTGAGGGTAAGCAGGCTACATGTGGCCTGAATATTTCCTCCAATGATGTTAAAGGCATTACTTTTCCCTCAAAGCATGTGCACTTTGATTACATGGACCAGGGTTTTAAGAGCATCCTGATGACACAGGTTGGAGGATATAGAAGACCAAGTTCTCCCCAAGTGTGACATGGATGTGCTATATACCCATAGATGGTGTGTGAAGGAGAGGCAGCTGCAGCTCTCCCTCTCTCTCTCAAATATTTTCTCGACAGTACTTTCAATACAGCATTATTTTCACTACCCTCATGCCCTTTCCCATCACACAGCTCCCCACTGTTTCCTTCCAGAGAGACATCTCCATCCCTGCAAAGACTGAGCCTAGGGCGGAGGGTGACAAGACAGCCACAGTCCCAAGGCTCCCTACGTCTTTTGGGGCCTTGCAGCAGATGTGACCCCAGCAGGAGCAGATGTGAGACCGGGGTCGGGAACCTCCTTTCCATCCAACACAGAGAATTTGCGCTTACTCCCCAAAAATATGCGTAAGGCAACCTGAGCTCAGTGAGTGTTGGGAGACAGAAGTCCAGCACTGGTAGATCTGTAGCCAGACAATATTCAGGAGTGTGAAAATTGGGAGGAGGGGGAGGGTTTTTTTGGCGTGTTTTTTCTTTCTTTGTGTTTTTTCTTTCTTTGTGTTTTCTTTTTCTTTCTTTTCTCTTTTTATATTTTTCTTTTTTCTCTTTCTCTTGTTTCCTTCTCCCCCTCCCCCTTGTTTTTAGTTTATTTTTTTTCCCCTTTCCTTTTCCTTGTTTTTATTTCTGGGGGTTTGTTTGGTTTAGTTTATGGGGTTTTTTTAATCCTTTTCTCCCTTTCGTTCCCCCCTGTCTGTCACCGCCTCGGGGCCGCTTTGGGCCGGGGCGGCGCCGCCGGCGCGCGGGCGCCCCCCAGCGGCCACTTCGCTCCAGGCGGCGCGGGGCAGGGGCAGGGACAGGGACAGGGGCAAGGGCAGGGGCAGGGGCAAGGGCAGGGGCAGGGGCAGGGGCAGGGGCCGCGGAGGGTCCCTCGCCCGTGTCCCCTTGGTCGAGACCCTCTCACTCCCGGGACCCCGCATTCCCTCACCACCCCCTGCAGGTGCGCCCGTGCCGGGCCCCGGCTCACCCAGCCTGATCCTCCGTTCCCCGCCACGATCCCTGCGCCCCACGCAGCCCCGCCCCGGCGAGACTGGTGGGCACTCGGGGTCACAGGTGGCACCCAGGCTTTGTGGCGGGTCAAAATCTGCTCTTGTGCCCTCCCCATCCTGTCTGCCTCCCTGGGCTGTGTCCCAGCACGACACAAAGGGGCCATGCACGTGTTATGGTGATGGGAGGAGCAAGGTCAGTCCCGGCTGGGATCCCTCCTGCCAGCTGGGGACGTTCCTGGGAAATGGGTCTTTGCCGCTGTCAAGAAACAGAATTTCAGGATGAAAAGGGGGTCATGGAAAATTCCCAGCACTAGTGGCTTATCTGACACTCAGGTGCCTCCGCAGGGCATGGCCCACGATGTCAGCCCTCTGACAGCTACAGGCATCTCCCTTATAAACTCCAAACCCACCACTGCTGACCAGCCCTGGACCGAGGCACAGGCTGTTTGACACCACAGCAGAGCAAGTCCCACGGAGCAGGAAAGGCAGGAGGAGACCTTCCTTCCAGTAGCTCCTTGAAGGTTATCAAGTCAGGCTCTGAACAGTACCTCTTTGACCAGAGCTAAGAATGGGTTCATGGGAAAGGGGAAAGAGAGGAAGGAGCCTGTCATCCCTCATCACCCTCTGGCCTTGTGTGTGCAGGGCAGGTTGGGTCATGAGTGCAGCCGCTCCTTCCCCATCCTGCACACATCTGCAGGTTTTCCTGCAGAACAGGTTTTCCGGTATTAGTGATACCACTGCTTCTTTCTGTCTCCCAGTTCCAACCCACAGCGCTGAAGTTAAAAAAAAAAAAAAGAACAAAGGCAGAGACAGTCTCATAAAAGATTTAAAAAAAAGAAACTACAGCAGTGAGTGCCTTGTTTTAGTGAAGTTCCGCAGCTCCTCAGTGCACATCCCTGAACGCCCCCAGAAAGGCTCTCACAACAGACAGGTACCTGCTCTCCCACTTTTCCTCCCACCAGGAACACTCAGTTCCCCTTTGGTGATTCAGATAAAACCACCCCCTTGCCCAGGAAAAGCCTGTTGGTGTTACTAAACAGGAAGGCCTCACTGATCACCTCTCAATCCTCACCACCCACACACCACAGCCACCTTTGCTTCTTGGCTTCCCTCTCACTGACCCGGACCAGGATGCAGCCAGCCATGCCTGTGGTGCTGAGTGTGGCTTCCCTGTGTCTCTCTCCCAGCCCACATGTTCCTGTCCTCTCCAAGGAACCGCTCCAGAGCAGATGTTTCACCCAGGCACATAAACCTGGCAGTGCAAAACTGAGAGCACCCCCAGGCCCACACTGGGTAGGTTCATGGAGGCTGCTTACCCATCTGCACAGCTCTGGAGACTCCAGGAGCACCTCTTGCTTCCAACAGCATTTGTTTTGTCCCAGTCAAGTGTATTGCTCTCATCTTCTGGTACCAGGTTTGACCAGGAGCTGGTTAGGAGGACTCATCACCCCTCCATCTCCTTGATTTTTAGTCAGCATGAGGAGTACACAGTTGATTAGTTCTCTCTATATGTTACTGCTTTTTATGGTGGGTTTTTTTCCATCCCTGGACTCACCTTCAGCAAGTTGTGCTACTTGCTAAAACTTTGGCTCTCCATTTCACTGCAAGGTGAAGGTGGTGTTCTTCAGTGACCTCTGTTGGGTAGGATCCAACCTGCATTCTGTACAGAGAGGTTTCCCTTCCCTGTTCCTGTACTGCTCCACCTAAGCAGGGGTTTTGCTCTTTGGAGGTGGTACGTTCCTGACAGGAGTCTGAATGGCTGCAGCCACCACATCATTCATCTTGTCTGAGCTGTTTCTTGTGATTTTGATGAAGTCCAATAGTCAAGGTAGTTATTTTTATTTTCCTTAAAATTGCCCCCTCTGTGTTCTGGATCTTTTATAGGCATCTTTCAGCAGAATAAATCAAAATTAAAATCTAGCCAATCCTGTTCATGGAGAAGGCATGGAGAATGCAAACTCCTGTATTAAATGTCATCTCATAAATAAGAATTTAGGATTATTTAAAATCCCATTACCTCCCCCATACAGAACAGTGTTTTTCTGTCATTGGAACTGTGCTCCTGTTTCCCATTTTGCCTGAGTGTACTTGCCCACCATTCAAAACATCCAAGTTCCACGGCACATCCAGCTGGGACTACCAGCTCTTCTGGCTTGTGATACAGCATACGGGCACAGGCTGAGGAACAAAGGAGGCAGGAGCTGGAAGCCTTTAAATCCAGTTTTCCCAACCCCAGAGACCACCTTGAGTCTTTTCATTCAGTATTTTACTTTTTTATTTAGTCTTTTCCTATGTGAACTCCTATGTTCACAATTTGTATACGTGTGACTTTGTCCTTAAGAGTGATCATTAATTAATAAATAATTTATTAACAATTCCCTGACTATACAGGGATGGGATTCTCCTAATTCTCCTGGGGAAGTATACTTTCCTCATGTTTATTTTAAAGATGTCAGATGTCTACCTTAATTGCGCAGCATCAAAGCCGAACTCCATTGACGTCAGTGCAGTTATCTGGGTTTTATTAATATCAGATAAATATAAAAAACAGTATCAAGCAAAAATTCACAGAGAATAATAAAACACCCACACGCATCTCCCGTTGAGGTGTTCTTGTGCTGATACTTCCCTTATTTGGAATGTATGGCTGTAGTGCCTGTGACTCTATGCTCCGACCAGAGCTCTCCTTCGAATCATCTCTTTTCCACTTGAGAAAATACTGTGCAGAAAATGCCTCTAATGCCACAGTTATGGGGTGAGATTAGCACCAGAAAAAACAGCTCCAGTCTTAGAAAATGTCAGGGACCTGGAAATAGGAATAGGCTCTGCAACACCTTTCCCCTCCTTGCAGGTATAGGACAGCCTACGTTCAAGCCCCAATGTGGTGCAGCCAAGTAACCTTGGAGCTGAGTGATGTGGAAGGAGCAGTGTGAGAAAGTCCTGGGAGAAGACAGCTGGGGCCAAGACACCTTGGCACGTGGGCAAGGGCCCTTGTAAAGTTTGTGCAGCCACATGGGCAGCTCTGTGCCCAGCCCTGGGCCTTGCTGGTCCCAGCCTTGCTGTACTGACCTGGCTGCCTGGCTTCACTCCAAACCTGTCCTGGCACAGCTGATCTGCGTGGCCAGCACTGGAAGCAAATGGCATCCCATCCACAGGACAGCCAGGACTGGAAATTTATCCAATATCACAATAAAAAGCTTAAGATGCCTTAACTATTGAGTAAGACTTTGAAGTACATGCAAGTAGAAAAACTGACGTGCAGAAAAGATGGTTTAGAATTCATTTGGTCTCCCTGACACTAATTACAACAAGAAGAAGAGTTCCCTCTGTTTACTGACAGCAATTGGGTGAATCCATTTCTTAAGTTCCTAACCCAAAACATTAAAGATGTTTTTGGATTTTCCCCCAAAAATAAAATTGAGGAGTTTTAGAATTTTATGGAATTAAAAGCAGCATTACCTGGGCACTGGGGCCATGCCCTTGATGGATGTCAGCTGCAGCAGCTCTAAGGAAACTGTGGAGACACCCTGGTGCTGGTCTACCTTTAGAAGGGAAGTGACATCCTGGGTAGACTGCTCAGTGGCCCCAGAACAGTTCCTCAACAATTCTAGGTCAAGAGACAGACTCTGACACCTCTGTTGCAGCAAGATGATCATCTCCGAAATGAAAAACACAGACAACACCAGCAGCCTGTCAAGCATGTAAGTTATCCCAACAGCTCCAACAACTCTATAAACCTTAAGCTGAAATTTAAGCATGCAGTGTTTCACAGATAAGGCTTAAAAGAGCATTGTTTTCAAGCTGATTTTGTCTTTACTTCTGGGTTTTCTGTTCTGGAACTTCATGGGTTAGTGGTGTTAACAAATGCCAAGGAGTCAATCCTCAGCAACAGCCCTCTGAGGCTCTTTGGGAGTAATTAGTTTGAGAAGAAAGCAGCTGCCACAGTATGGAAAGACTTAATTGGTGGGTCAGCTACTTTTGTTCCATCTCTCCTTGCCATTTCCGTCTGCTGCTTTCACTGGGAGCCCAGAGGTCCTGTGATTATTACAACTTTCAGGAGCTCTCAAATGAAACGCCATCATTACAGGTTGCTACATTAACTACTTCTCAGAGGTACCTCTCCTTTTCAAACAGCAAGGTTCAGAACTTGCACAACTGGAATACCCCCACGTGCTAAGCATTATTTATTAGTTATAAATCAACTTTTTTAACTCTGTGGTGCATCTAGACAGCAACAAATCAACCAAGCTGTTTGACTTGGGTGGAGATTGGGATCTTTTGGCAAGTCTCTTAGCCCCAAGGAATAGGCAGATCTTAGTGGGGAGGAATGACAGCCTTGTGGCAATGCCTAAAGCAAGTGGCTCAGCAGAGGTAACTTCTGTGGGAGCACCACATCACAATTACACTGGCAAGGGAAGCGAGTACCACAGAAAGGTAACACAAAAGCATTCAGCACATTTCTGTGCCTACTGCAATCCATTCAAATCACTTTTCCCATCTTTAGTCCTTGCCTCACTACAAGCCCGAGCTGTGCATGCTCAGGAGCAAAGACCACACTTAGGTAAGACATGTCCTACCAGATGCAGCTGAGGAGGCACTGACCTCTTATGTCAACCTGTAGGCTCTAATGGATAAACCCAGGCAATTTTACTTATGTGCACAACAACAGTC
Organism: Vireo altiloquus; assembly: GCA_013396875.1. Lineage (NCBI taxonomy): Eukaryota > Metazoa > Chordata > Aves > Passeriformes > Vireonidae > Vireo > Vireo altiloquus. The sequence continues at coordinate 816,499 of VZRF01008113.1, read as the reverse complement.
AGGATTTCAAACCCTGCTCGAAGCTGCTGAGCCTCAAGCAAAGTGAGCAGCTGAGCAGCTCCTTGTCATGCTGGATGAAGAGCAGCTGCTGCAGGAGGCTGCCAAGCTGCAGCAAAGCTCCCAAACTTAGGCTCCAGCAAGGTAGATGAGGGTTTGTAGAGCCGAAGCTGATGGACCTGCCACAAGCCTCTCCACCAACCCACTGGCAGTGTTCACACTGAGCTTTTCTAGCAGAAAGATGGTGCAGCACCAAGTGAGGGAAATCATCCACCACTGTTTCCTTCCTGGGTGCCAGAAGTCTACCTTTGAAGCTTGGAGCAGATTTTATCTGAACTCCAAGTTGCCTTTTGAAGATGTACTTGTTATTTTTAATCAGATGGCAGAGGCAATACATTCAAAGACTCATGAAACTTTTAAGTCAGACTTCCTTCCCTAGAGAAATAGTCACACAACAAACACTCAATTTTTATGAGCTGGTGGAATCATCAGTTAATGATCTCAGACAGAAACAGCAACATGAATGTGAAAATAGGGTCAGAAGTGTAGCTCAGCACCAGGAATCTCATAGGAGCAGCCTCAGCACTTCTAGAAGCCTCCACCATGACTGAAATTAGGGTACCACTTTGTGATACACTCTGATCCATCTGTGGGCTACTACATTCAAGAACACTTTGATTCCCTGCATACTCCCACCCTGTTTACACCAAATCTACCATCCTATAGCTTTGGTATGACATCATCAGTTCACTGCATGAAAAATGTTTTTTGGGTGGATTAATTTCCTAGTTTCCCTGCCAGAAGGAACAGGTGTTATCTTGCTAGTCTCTACATCCTAGAGGAAAAAACCAAAACCCCAGAGATTATCACCATTGGTGGCAGCCTGCAACTGCCACCAAGCCTGCCCCGAAATGGCACCAACCACCCCCCAAATGGTACTTTACTGTCTCACAGCTGGGAGTAGCCAACATCACAAAAAACCTTCAGCCAGAAACCTTCTGGTCACGAGAGTTAACAGGGTGTGCTCACAACAGTTACACAAGGGAGGCATGTGCCTGCACCAGGAGGAACAGATGTCTTCCTGAGAGGGCACACAAGGATTAGTAATTCATCTTCCAGGTTCCCAAACATGCATGAAAATGGACACTTTGGAAACACAAACCTGGTTTAAACCCAGTGGAGAACAGATTTTCTTTTAGATAAAATGAGCTAGGAATAAACTTGTCTCTAAATTAGGAATTTTGGGTTTGTATTACTGCAATAAAAATCCATGTAAGACAAAATGGCACTTTCAAACGCCTCATGGCTTTACCCCATCGTTCTAGTGCTGTTTGCCACACCTGCTAGTGCCAAGTGCCATCTCACTGCCAGGGACACATGCAACAAAACACTGCAGAACAGGAGAACCTGCAGCCCAAGTCATCCCTGCTGTAATTATCCAAACACAATCTTCGCCTTTGTCCCAATTCCAAGTTGGGCCAGAACAACCTGACTGGAAAAGCAGCTCAAAGCGCACTGCAGCATTTACGTTTCAGAACTTCTCATACTGAATCTAACAAAAAAACCCAAACCCCAAACCTATTCTCGTCACTTTCCTTTTTTTTTCCAGCAGGCAGCTGTGAAGAGGAACAAAACCCCCACCCTTAGCTCCTCCCTGGCCAAAATCTGTCACACACCATGTCATACCAAGTTCCTGTTTTTGATGGACCAGGTTTTTCATTATCCTGTTTCTAAAGTAATCTGATTCCTCAACATTGGCATTTAGGACACTCACTTCCAGAGACAAGCACGTGAACTTTGGGGACTTCTTGCGCTCAAGGTGCAAGATCTCTTCCTCTGCCCCTCCCTCCCCAAATGAGGCTGGAGCTGGACACTGCTTAGCCTGTGTCATGGTGACACTGCACAGCTGGACAGACAGCAACAGCTGGCTCTCTCAGGGGCAGCACATGCCAACTGCAGCAGTACCAGCTTCTGTAGCTTTAATCCTGGATTTAGGGCAATTGAAAACCACAGGAAAGGAAAAAAACCCCAAGGCAAAATGAAACTCATGTAGTGAACACCAGTGGAAGTTTGCTTAAAAAACCCAAGCCTGCAAAGATCAGAATACGGACAGCTGTCCTCTTTTAAGAAGCTGGCAGCTGCACACTGTGATTACCCAACACCTGCTTCTTGCCCACCAGGTTTCAAATCTCCACTGCTGGAACAGCCTTGAGGGTTAATGTGGGCTTTTCTGTCTCTTTAAAGAAATTGTCACTGTGTGATCAGCTTTGCAGATTTCATGGAGCTGTGTAAATACTTACTTGGAAAAGCACTAAGGGGGTTGAGTCACAAATGAAGATTGACCAAACCCAAATCCTTTATTTCCACAACTGTATAAATGTGCTCCAAGTATGTGTCCAACACAAGTTAGAAAAACAAAACAGAACATGCCAGTTGCAAACTAGATCAGTTCACCGATGTGCTGATTCCTTGGTATTAGGCTTAGTTACACAAGACCAGTCACAGTAAAAAGATACATTTTAGAGTACAAAGTAGCAGGATGTTAAGCCATTTCAGCTTGTGCACATACAAGTCACACTTCTGGCAGAAAATGCAGAGAAGTTTGCATTACTATGCTGGAAGCTATGTTGCATCACTTTAAATGGCATCAATATCGATATCGTCATCTTTATTGTTTGCAGGCTTCACAGTTTCAACTTTAGGTACACTGGCAGTTGTGGAGTACACCACCTGTGGAGACAAGACATTCCTTTACCTACAGCACCTACTGCCACTAAGCACTGGAGTAATTCCAACACCCAACCACCCAACCATCCTCCTGACCATGGCCATGAACCCCTCATCATGCTGCTTTGCAAGGCAGAGCTGTGCATATGTATCTGGAGGAAGAAGCATCTCATACCCAGGAGCAGAATGATACAATGCTGGGAGTAGAACAACCAACCAACCCCTGTGTGAAAACACTCCTAGCTACAGCCAGCTGGAGTGCAACCAACAGATTTTACCTAGGCCTAAACTGCGAGGAAATCGGTCAGTTATTCTTCCATCAGTTTATCTAACAAACACACCCCCACTAACTCATCTGGAACATGAGACACAATGCTCAATACCTCCTGTCAACCTTGCATTACATGAGTGCAAGAGACTGACACTGTGGAACAGTACAGTCTTGGGCTATCCAGGTGTGCTTGCAGTTATTACAGTGATGTCAGGTAGACAACTGACAACAATTAGCAATAACACTGACAAAGCATTGTAAATGGAATGTTCCTCCTGTTCCCGACTGTTCTTGTCACTCCAAGACAACAACATGCACAGTAATACCCCAAGTAATCAATTTTGGAGTGCACCAGGACAAGACTTATGCATGCAAAACAGTGCAACCTTGGAGGTGCTGACAGCAAACAAGCCTTTCCTACCTCTATGTTTTCATCTTCATCCTCTTCTTCATTACCGGAAGATTCTTCTTCAGCTTCCTTTAGCCATTTAATAAATGGTTCTGCTTTGACACGGATTTCTTTGGCAAGCTCCTTTGAAACGTATTTCTTTGAGGCCTGAAAGACAGACTTCATGTGAATACTGAAGGAATTGACACCAGACTGTACACAAATACTGCTTAAATTGGAACTCTAACCTCACCAACTGCCTTCCACATCCCATTTTTGGGAAGGAGGCTTCTTGCTGCACAAGCTCCACCAGAATGGGGAAGCCAGATGCAAAAGGCTACTCAGGTATTTAATTGCTACAGTACATTACATACTGCCCTTTACCTTTTCTGCCCAGCCAAGGATGACTTCTTCTTCAAGAAGATCTGCATCATACATTTCCTTCAAAATATGTGGTATTTTCGAAATAAGCTGAGACTGATGCATGGCTACCACACACTCAAAGCCGTGGAGAAGGTACCTCTGAGCTTTCTTGTTGTTGTGGCAGAACTAGAATTGTGATAAAAGCAAAAGTGATTGAATGAGCTTTTTTACCCTCTCCAGACTGAATAGAAAGCAGAAGCAGCTCTATGAGATTGTAAAGTTTACAATAGTTCATACTATCCTTCCCAGCAGCTGCCCCTAGCTAAGTTTAAAAGTAAAACACTACAATAGTTCTTGCCCACAGTACCAAGCACTCAAACACTTGTCACAACAAGTGCAGAAGAAATGACTTACACGAAGGAAGTGACGTCTGTATTTTCTTATTTGTTCACGAATCTTTTCATCAAAAAGGACTTCAGTGAGAACAAGTGGGCCCATAGCCTTTACATCCAGTCTCTCTGCTTCTGCTACAATGTCTTTGTCAGAAGTATCGATGACACCTTCTTCCTTCTTTTTCTAGAGGCAAACAGGTAGAGAGAAACATTTTAATGCCACCTGAGGTCTGTATTAATGCTCTTTGCACTCTTCCCTTCCCACCACTGGAAGAACCAGTACTTTGCAGAAGCTTGAGCAGGCTGCTTTTAGTTTCCTTACAAACATTTTGTACCGCTACACCTAAGTGGTTATATCAAGAAAACAACCAGAGAATAGTTACCTTTACAAAATCAAATAGTAAGTTGACTCTCTCCTCCACAGTTCTTTCCAGGTCTTCACTAAGTGTGAGGTTCTTTGCATGGTCACTGATTTCGTCCATTCTACGCCTCTGGGCTTCTTCTGTTGTGTCCTCACCCCAGTCATCATCATCCTCCTCCTCCTAAAATACAAAAGTAAAACAGGAGATTCACACAATATTACTGCAGGCTTAGTATTAGGTGAGGACAGAAATGATATAGACATGACAGAATTTTTATAAAACTAAAGAAACATTTATAGTACAATTTGCAAGTCAAAGACCATGGAGAAAGTGCAAACATAGGAAAGAAATAATGAAACCTAGACCTGAGTCTACAGCCATCTGTAGGGCTACTTGAACTGCAGTTTTACTATTCTACCTAGTACACAGGAGACAACCCAAGTGCCTGAAAAGGAGTGATAAAGAATAGGCAGCTTTCATTTAGCAAGGAGCACAACGCTGGTACAGGTGAGCTGATAAAGCTGCTATAGAGGAGAATCAGGGATCCTTCTATTCCAGCACTAATAAGACCTTTAGGTGCAATGTTGACCAGCAAGGAATGCCAGTGATTCCAAAGGTTTAAATCTGAGCAAGACACCATACACCCTTATCTCCCCACTTTCCCTTCTACTTACCACAACCTGTGGAGGAGTAATCTCCTCTGGTGGTGGGGGTGGAAGTGTCTCATTGCTGGACACAGAACCATTCTCTTTGTCCTTGCCTTTTCTGTTCTTCTTCTCCTTTTCTTTCTTTCCTGTACCAGTGTCACCACTTTCTGCAAGTGAATTTTAATGTTTTGTTCTATGAACTAGAGCAAACTAGAAAGTCCCTGCACCTCAGCCAAATCCCCAAGTGGGTTTGGATGCTTTCATTAGCTGCAAGTTATGGGTAGTACCCATCCCAAAACATACTCAGGGAAGATGTACATCTGGTGGGGAAACTCCCAATTGCAGTCAAAATCTTGTTTATCACCAAGATTGTCCAAGTCTATATAACAGGTGACCTCACAAAGCAGAGACCCCTGGAATAGGTTAGACTTTTCTATTCTAGCAAGCTTAAATTGCAGCAGGCAACTAGATGCTTACTACAGAGTGTTGCTTGCACAGATTACAGTTCACATTTACTACAGTTTTTACTTCCTACTCTCACACTTAACTACCTTCCTTCCTCCTAAGTTTTGTCCTGCACAGGCAAATCCAGCTTTTAACAAATAGCTCTCCTTGGGAAGGACACAGCATAACGAGGAAAAAGACTACCAGCACAGCTCCTTCATCTTGATCCTCAGACATACTCGAGGAGTATGCTGGTGCCTTTCTACATTTCAGTTAGATGTGAGCTATTTGTTTTTCTACTTCCATAACACCACTAATACACAAATTCTCTTTATCCCCAGAAGTAAGGAAAGGCACTTACCAGGAGGGTTTTTGAGAATGAACGTGCAGAGTTTATGGTTTGTGTCAAGCATGCCTCGATAGCCACAGGCTTTGCAAGAGTTACCTATAGTTTGTTTCTTAGGATTGACATGCTGTAAGAGAGAACAACCTCCAGTTAATTTACCACTTACAGAACAATTAAGCATTAAAGCCTAAACCTGACATCTACATGATTATCTCCAAATTATTAAGACAGAGGTTTAAATGCTTTGTATCACCCCCTAAAGAAAAAGTTTAGAAGCAGCTAAAGTTTTATCTCAAAAGTTAGGAACTGTTAGACATGTAAAACCTTCCCAAAGGGTGCAAGAATGCGTACTTGATTTTCTGTTCACAGATACAGCTATGTCTGTTTTAAAGTCTGCTTTTAACTTTGCACTACTTCTACAAACATTTAATATCATGCTACAAACATTTAATATCGTGTTTCCACAGTGTCACTGTTAATGCAGACAGAGAGCACTCACCAGATCAGTTTCAGGATTCTCACACTCAGGACAGAGAACAAATTTTTTAATGAATCCATCCAACATGTCTTGCAGCTTATTCGCCTCATGAGATCCATTGACAATGTAACGGTCATTCTTAACATCAAACTGGGTCTGTGCTCCCAGCTCACAACCAAAAAATTTGGTAGGATCTGTAAAGAAAACATAGTCACTACCATGTTCTTACATTCACTGTGATTCTTAAACAGCAAGTAAATAGGCTATTGCTTCTTTCTGACCATTATTTTCTCCTGAGATAATCATGTTTCTTTCTTACAAATCTTTAAAGACAGTATTAATGCTTTATTAACTAATTAATACTACCACTTCAAACACAAAAATTAAAAATTAAATTAAAAAATGCTGTGTCATTCCACACTACTACTTACACGTTGGAGGCCGATTAAGCGCCTTTGCAACGTCAACCATGTTGACTATAACCGTCTTTATTCCATTTCCTTTGCCCTCCACCTACAGAAAACAAATAAAGTTTTAAGGTTAAACGCCTGAAACAGCCAAGCTCTGTGTGCATTTCCCATTTAACTACACTGAAATTCTGCTTTGAAGTGCATCTCCTTCCAGGACCTAATGTACACTTATGTGGACGGAAGGAGCAGACACCCTCCCTCCCCTGAGTGGCCAAGCATTATCACTGCCTCTTTCCTCTTCTGGGAGAACCACTCCTTAGAGCTGCTTAGGAAGTTACCTTGGCAATCAGACGGGGCATTTTGTAGCGATAGAACTGATCTGAAACACTGCGGTTGACGTTGACAGACATTTTGCCTTATTAGTAGCTTTATCAATAAGATGAAGAGATCTTTGATTGCAGTTTTTTGGTATCTTCTGTCTGGAGAAGACGGGATGACATAAACGACTGCAAGAGTTCTCGGTCTCTGACATGAAAAAATTTTCGCCACTGAGGCTGTAAGGTTCTTGCTTGTACGCTATGTTTCCCCAATACAGGTACCAGTGGCTGCGCAACAGCTCTGCAAGTGTTAAAAAACAACAAAAAATAAAGTTTAGCCTACAAAGCTATATAAGGGATTATATCTAGGGTGAGAAAAAGGGAAAAGTACATTTGTTATGCTATGGCTTTCTTCAACCTATGGAACTCAAAGTAACAGCCCAGAATTGTACTGCTGAGGAACTTTTCTTTACCTACAACACAAAGCTTTCCACCCTCTCTCACTACCCTAAAACCACTTAACAGCTTAGGACTACTTTTTTCTTTTTTATACAATAAACTCCTGAAGGAATTCTAGGATCACTAAGGAAGGGCACACTCCTTGATTTGTTATGTAGACCAGTGACTTGATAAGGGTCATATGGTATGGTTTCAGGCTGAAGGGCAGAGAAAATCAGGAGAAAGATCTGGAAATCCATTTCAAATTCCACATCATAGCATGAACCTATCACATAGACTGAAGTCTGCCAAAATGTTGAGAAATATAAGTAAGATGAAGCAGCAGCAATCTGTAGCCCACCATAGCTTGTACATGGCTTACCAGTCTTTGGATCGGAGTGGAAAAGAAGTTGAAAATTACGTAATTCTCCCTCTCACTTATGGATTCTCATAGCAGCTTCTGTTGAGTTCTGACTTAACAATAAGCCTGATAAAGTCTGACAGAAGTTGCTTCACTGTAGAAAGCCTAGCAATGCAGAGGTACAGAGCAGTGCAGTAGCTTTTCCAGTTGATTTTTTTCTTGGGGAAGGGAGGAGGGGGAGGAAGGGGAAGGAGGATGAATCCTATTATTAACGTTGCCTTGAGCAGTATTTATATATTTAAATTAACACGTGCCTCTATAATCAGATCTAAGAGTACTTAAGCCACAACCGGTTGACTACACAGGCAACCCTGACTACAGAGCATGGCTATTCTGACACGTCATCATGTTGTTATCGTTAATGACAGAAGCGTTGACACATTAAAAAAGCCTTCTTAGTACGTATGCGTAAGAGCGTGCCTATGGTGCAACACGATCCGAGTCCCTCTGGTCAGGTTTACAACTTCTTTACACATTTAACATATAGACTGGTACGTGCCTTATGTTCTACATTAGCCCTGATGCAATTTTACCCTTCCTCAGCAAAAAGTATACCGCGGATTCCGTTTTAGACACACGGTTTCCTTCCCCAGGATGTCTAAAAAGAGCCACCACGTAACCTGACCACACGTTTGCAGAAGTGCTAAGGAAGCAGCTCTCTCGGTGACCGAGTTCCCAGAAGAAGATTGCAGTTTTTCCCTCCTTCCAGAATACAGCAATTGTCTGCTGCAGGCTGAAGCTCCCTCTCCTGGTCCCTACGACACCTCATCCCAAGCACCACCCCCCTATATGCCAGGCACAGAGGAGAGAGCGGGAAGGCAGACCGACTCCCTGCCGCACAGCGCCGCGTCCCCGCCCCGCTCGCGGTGAGTCATAAATGCAGCAATTAAGCACTGAGTCAGCGCTGGGGAGCCATGGGGGAGTCACCCCCGGCCGCGCATGCGCCGCGCCGCGGGACGGGGGCGCTCCGCCGCCCCCCCCACCCCGGGCCGCCCCCCGAGTGTCCCCCG
>VZRF01008113.1:605357-807299 GCA_013396875.1 Vireo altiloquus | reverse complement strand
TACTCTGCAGCTGAAGACCTACCGCTTTTAGATTTAAATTTTGTTGTGGATTTTTTGTTGTTTGTTTCCCTCCGCATTGCTTCTCTTCCCCCTCCCGTCAAAGTCCCGGACGCTTCGTTACACAAAACCTTTGCCAATATCCACCGTTCCTCGACAGCCTGAGGGCCCAGGCCAGCCTCAACCACCCGCCCACTCCTCCCGCTGCCCTCACCCGCCCTAGCCCACTACTAACGCTCACCGTTTTCGTCCAATAAAGACATAAACCCAACGCTGCTCGCCCCGGGCTGCGACGAAGCCGATTGTGAGAGGAGAACAGGGCCGAGGGGGCGCTTATATCCAGACGGAGAGGGAGGCGGAGGCGGACGCCGCAGCCTCCGGGTCCCGGCGTCCTGGAGCGGGCGGTATCACCAGGGAGAGCGGTGCCGGGCAATCTGCGGGCAAGACACAATCAGGAGCATCGTTAGCGGCGGCACCTGTGAGGGAGAGGGAGGAGGAGGAGGGGGGAGAAGAGGGAAGGGGGAAGGGAGAGGCGGCGAGCGGCGCGCAGCTGAGGCAGGAGGGGGCGGCGGACGGGACCCGGCAATGGCTGCCCCGTACTCACCTCTAGAATGTTCTCGCTCCGACTGAACAACGCCAGAGCTGGGATCAATCAGCCAGCGGCGCGCCCCGCCCCCTGCCATCGCCATTGGCTCGCTGTTCGACTCGCCGCGAAGCTATTGGCTAAGACCCCGCCGCTCCCCCCGCCTATTGGTGAAGACCGCTATCAATCAAGGCTTTGCCTCCCTCCCCCGTGCCCTCCCCTCGCCAGTGCCCCAAAGGACATCGCGTCTACAGCGACCGAGTCTCGCGAGAGAGCGCGGGGCAGGGGGGTTGGGCAGCGCGGGCCGGGCCGGTGCGGCGGGGCTGGGGCTGAGGGGTCGGCGGGGAGGGACTGAGGGCGCTCCAGGCCTCCCCCGGCCCCTCCGTCCTGCCCCGCGTGCCGAGACACTGCCCCGGGGCGGCGAGCTACTCCCTGAAGGGCAGTGACCCAATGCTTGACATCTCAGAAACTATGTTACAAGTTATATTGAAAATGACTTAAAGCAATTAAGTTGCTGAATAAGTTGTGTTTTTCCCGCACAGCCGGCTTTTGGGGTGTGGGAAAGAGGCTGTTACTTAACTCCAGTGTCATAAAGGCTCAGCGTTGGGTGGCTCTGAGTGCCTGGGTTGCCTTACAAAGGATGACACAATTGTCATATGCATGTACTCTGTTCTTAGTGGAAAATGTTGCCAGCCCTATATAGCTGAATTGAGACCCTGAATGAAATGCACATCTGGATTTATTTTCACATAAAAAGCAAACTTGCGTCCTTTCTTCCCTGTTACTTGTTCTTTCCCATCTTCTTCCATCTTCACTCTTCCAGTATCAAAAGAATTATATGTTTTGGGGTATTTTAGAGTGTCAGTAATGTTCAGGTGGCAAAGAATTTTTTCCTGACTTTACAAATTGAGCGGGTAACCAGCTCTTTTACCTCTATAAACACTCCCCAGCAGAACAATGCTCCACAGTTCCTGTCACTGTCTTACTCAGTAACGTTGTAAAACTTGATGGCTCTGTGGGAGTATAGAGGAAAAGAGAGGGAGCGACAATAAAGCTAGTAGTGACATTAAATAATGTTATATACTCTAAATCTATTCCTGCCTAAAGTTAGTTTTGATGCATAGTTTTCCTGGCTGACTTTGGTATCACATTGATATGGTCAAAGGAGATATTCCTCCTGTTTAACCTTGAAGTATATATTGAACAGTTTTGGTCTGATATGCAGAAGAACTGAACTCAGGAAGGTGGCTGATAAATGAGGCTTTCTTAGAAGTCACAAAAGCAGGGCTACTGCCACTTCCAATGGCCCAGAACAACAATAAAAACATCCTATTTCCTCACCTGGAGCAACCAGAGATAAATGTGCACATCTTGGTGCTTTCTATCAAAACCTTCATTGTGGCAACTGCCCTTGCTACATGTCTCCTTTCATCATATGGAATAGCTGGTCTTTCTATGCAGGACACTGTCCTGTAAAGCATCATGGAATGGTTTGGGTTAGAAGGGACCTTAAAGATATCTAGTTCTAACCCCTCACCACAGACAGGGACACCTCTCATCAGACCAGCTGCATCCAACCTGGCCTTGGACACTTCCAGGGATGGAGAGTCCATCATGTAAGTTTGTCCTGGACTTCACAATCAGCATTTGAAAAAGGTAAAAATTCTTCAGGGTATGTTAAATGTCTCCTTGATAAATGCATAGCAAGACTTTCTGAAACAAGAGAGAGTGTTAGAGCAAAATAAGGAAGATCTACAAATTATATGAGGCTTGGCAGTTACCATAAGGGAAAAAAAATCATAAAAAAGCGGGAGGTAAGAAAAGCACCACAGGAAATCCTTTGCTGTAAAAATATGTGGCACATATAACTTGCTAAATGCCTCCTGTCTGTGGCTTTAGCTCCGAGTTACAACACCTAGGGGGTTAATAAATCACGAGTGTTAAAGTATGCTGTTTCCAACACCACTTAGTGAGCTGCTTGGAAAGAAACCCTGGATTTGGTACTGTTTGACTTAATGAATAACTCTGACCCTTACGATTAATAGCATAAAGAAAGATACTTTTTTTACATATAGTATAAAAATTGACAAAAGTTAAAGAGGTATCTTTTAAGATGGTGATTCTTCTGCAAAAAGCGGGTCTCATCCAGGTGAAGTCACGTGGCATTCTCCTGGATTATGCAAACCAGACTAAAATTGTGGATTATTGACTTCATGGTGCCTAGTTGTTGATTTTTTCCTCAGCAGAAAATTCATTAATATTGAAAGTTGAATCCCAAGTATTTTTACTGAATCTTAATATTTACAGTTTGTTCATTTTAATATTTCATGGTATGGACAAGACAGAAAAATATTTTCTCTCCTCCCACTTTAAAATGTCACAATTTCATGAATCCTGAAGTTCATAGTTCACGTTGCTTGTATGACCTTCAAAATACAGACTGCTTGTGTACTTTGCATTTTATTGACAGAAGCTATGCATACTTTTGTAGGTACGACATTTTAAATGGCATTAGTAAGTCAGATTTTGCAAAAGGTTTCATGTCTAAGAATAAGAAGTTTTCCACAGTTGAACTTAGGGTGCATTTCCTAATCACAGAAATGCTTTATTTATTGCTGAGTTCAGCCTTGAACAATCCAAGTTTGTTCTATGTTGCCTTAGCCAGTTTTTATTAGAAATAACCAAGAGCCAATGACTGTGACAATGCAGCAAAATCAAAACTCTGTTGAAATTCTTAACATATTTCAAATCTTCACAAGTTGGTAATCTGAACAGTTATTATATGTCCTTTTAATCTCTGATTGGCAGCTTTGTGTCCCATCTGTGGTTTATTCAGCAAGTTTGCCTGCTATCAGTGGTGTGGCTGGCTGTAAACATAACCTTAATTCAATGCCCTCTTGGCAACCTTAGCCTTGAAGAATGTTCTGTCTCTGCAGTGTGTGTTATCTCCCAGGGGCTGGGTCAAAGCTCTTATTTCGTTCAGTGCAGGCAGGAACATTAGCACCTGAGTACGGGATTCCTTCTCGTGCTGTCTTCACGACTTTGGCTGTAATTTCAGGAGATGGAAGGAGGGCCAAGCTTATCTATAGTTACGTGGAATGGCAAGAGCCTTTCTTCTTCCTATCTTGGCAATGTGTAGAGAAAGTTTAATTATTTACATGCCAGGTTGGAATAGGTAACCTTTAGGGAAGGATGGGTCCGAAATCCATTGGGATTGACACTAGACATTGATTAGTCACAAGGGCAGAGGTTAATTCTGATTTTACTGTTCAGGAGCTTCACAGTCATTTCTGTCCGGCATGTCACTGGTCATCTTGGGGAGGTTCACTTTGCAAAATGCTTTTCTTTCCATGCTCCATAGCACCATCATTCCTGTTAGCTATTATTAGTAGCTCAGGAATTAGTAAACAGAGAAAAACATGAGAGCAAGTGTGCTATGTTAGACACACATATAGCCATTATTTATGGTAGTTATTTTTGTAGCTTCTATTACTATGCAGAAATGCTAAAATCTCCCAGCTAATGTTTGGGTCTGAGTGCCCTGAAAGGACTCAGTGTCAGCTGACAGCATGAGGTAAGCTCTGCCCCAGATCTGGTCTTGTCACCAGTGAGGTTCCCTGTACCCTTTGTCTTTCTTTTCTAGTGTATGTCTGCCTGTGTAAGGGAGTCACCTCAGCAAGGAGAGGCAAACAGCTTCTCTGCAGAATATAAACCAGTGTTTGATAGGTGAAGTCCCTGCCTTGGAGACCTGTCTTTTCTCTGTGTGTCTCTGCAGTAGGTGGAAGAGCTGGTGATAGGAATCAGGGATGCCAGGTTTTCTCAGTTTGTCCAGGTAGCTCTGGCTATGGGCCTAACTGGCAACCACTACCATTATCCAGCAGTTGCATGCCTGTGGTTGGCAAATCTGCCTGCTACATTTATATGGTTGCTGAAAGAAGTGGATGTGGAAGATAAGGAGTCCCTGGGAGTACAGCTTCCAGCTGAGAACATGCTATCAAAGCTACTAGCCTGTTCATTATGCCCTTTAGTAACCACTGCATTTACTTTTCCCTGCTTCTTGTCGTAGTCAAGCTTCAAATATCAAAATCTGCCCATGCGTTAAATCTCTCTTCCAGTATCATCTTAGCACTTCCATTTCATTTAAGGAATTGCTTGCATCCTCTGGAGCTGTCATGTGCTTTGCCAACACCTCCACAGATTAATCCTCCTTCATCGTTTTTCTTTGACTTATGGTCTGGCAACCAGTGCTGTGATTATCAGTATAGATTTTCTAGCGGATGTTAATTCTAAGTAGTAAAAAAGAGTAACCTAGAGTTACCTATTGGCTTTCTAATGTTCCTAAGGGAAAGGTGTGGTAGCCCCTGGTACTGAGAATCTATCTCCAACTTCCTCCCAGTCTGGGGAGACCCTGGAGATCGTAATTGTTCTCAAAGCCCTTCTCCTGTGAGCCAAAAGGTGGCTGCTGAGCTTGTTTCTAGGGGTCTGTGCTGCTGGGCACAGCAAGTTTTGCTCATCCGTTCTGCCTTTTGAGTATGGAGGAGTTTCTTTGCTTTACAACAGTATGAGGGCATTGCTGGGACAGCTGAGGTTTGGAGGCAGTACTGAGGCCCATATAGGGATTGAGTTTGTGCTTCTGCTGGCGGATCTAGGAAGAGGATAAATTATTCCCCATTCTTGTGCTGAAAGGAAAAGAAAAACCAGTTTTGAAGGCAAAGGAAAATTTTCACGTTCTCCAAAGCAAAACCTTTGAAAGCACTGCTTGGCTGGTAGGGCAGTGCTGTGCATTTGGAGACAGACAGACACACCACAGAAAATATTATTTTCTCCAAAGTCTGATTTTAAATCCCTAAAGAGTTACATCTCTTGCAACGTTAGAGGTATTTTGCAGGGAACTATAGGTCTTAGAGGATAATGTTGAATTTGTACATCATGGTTGAGAATTTGCTGCTTGTTTGGTATGTTTGGCCAGCAGCTTGAGTACAGCTGGTGCCAGCTTCTAATAAAAACACAGGGATTACCTTTTGTAATGAAGCAAATAATACCTGACTGCCATGCAGTACCAAAGGCTTTGAATGCTCTGGTGGTTTGCAGCTCAAATATTTATATTACTAAAGTAAATTATTTGCCAAACTACAAAACAAAGCGGGGGGAATGGTACTTAAATAGGAAAATAGAGGCAGAATCTTTGTCCTGTGGTTTGCATATGCCAAGTGTTGTGTATGCTTAGGGTATTACACAGACTAGTAGCAATATTAAAATAGCTAATAATACACTTGTTTTCCAAGAGTGGTGTAATAAATTAAGTCTGGTTTTGGCCTATGGGGATTCTTTGACACCTAATAATATCTGACTTTAAGCACTAATAATGTCTCACTCTACCTGTGAATGTCACTGTGTTTGGAATTATGCAGAGTGTCAGGAATGGATAAATTATGCTGGAGACATAGGCAAGTGCATATGCACACAAACACACACATCACCATTGCATAAATCTTTCTTGTTTGTTTAAGAAAGGCTAAAAATATCCTTGAATATGAGTCCAGGTCAAACATGGTGTTGACTGTAAAGTTTAGCATGACTTTATTAACTTGATGTAGAATTTTTTTTTTTTTTGGAGCATAACCCAGGAGACACTGAAGGCAAAACTTTCTTACAAGGACTTTACTGCCTTGAGTTTCCAAATTCAGTTTTTCAAAAGTCTTAAGACACACAGTTGGGCCAGTGAAGGCTCAAAGGCATAATGTAGGGTGCATTTTCCCTTGGAGCTCAAGAGAAGTATCTTATCCACATTGGCTGGTTTTGAGTGTTTTACTTGGGCTGGTCTTAGAATACAAGCTTTCCTGAAACAGGCCTTTTCATAGAGTTGAAGGGGTCTAAAATAAATACCAGTGATAACACGATTTGTGGCTACCACACTCATGTGGGAAACTGTGGCACCAACAATTGCATTACATTATGTGGTAGCTGTAAACATTTTGACACTGTACTTCTTTCAGAGCTTGATTTTAGGACTCCAAGATGATTGTGTGCATGCATGAAGTGAGATCACATGTATAAAGCATTATTCAGCACTTAGTCTAATTTATACTTATTTCACCAGTGTCCTTAAAATCCCTTTTTCTTAAGCCCTATTTGCACAATTTATTTCAAGCACAGTAGCAATTTTGCTTCAGTGCCTGATGTGGATGTGCGGCATCCGAATAAGCTGCAACTTGTGGTTGTACAGTTCTCTATGGATTTTGTATCTGCTGTGTCTTCTTTACAATAAAGGACACAAAGTAGGACTTCTTAAAGTTCCTCACAACCACTCCAACCTTTAAAAGATGAGATACTCGAAAAATACTCTGGCTGTTTTCAGTGTTGTTTTGCTGCATCTCAGCCACAGTTAGTTTTTAATCATTCTCATGAATGATTTACTGTTCCCTTCCTATCCTGTTACTTTTTCATTGTTGCCTCCAGCAGACAGAAAGCTTTCAAAGGGCTCTTTAGGGTTTAATGTATTGTTTGTCCTAGATATTTGGCATGACTTATTCAGAAATGTGTAATAAATACACAGCTCCTCTCATTTCTGATTGTTTGCACGTCCAAAACATACCCCTGTACTAGCCCTTGTGAAGCAAATTAACTCTATCCCAGTTGAAACCAGCACAGACAATTGGCAGATTGATGGATGACCAGGTGATGGATGAATAATCTCTTCTAGATGAAGTTAGGAAGGGTGTGTGTGTGCAGGTGGGATCTCGAAGGTTATGTTTAATACATGTGAGCTCATTCAAGTCTGTGGAGATGCAGCATTTTACACCAGTGGATTATATGCTGGTTTTACTCAGAGGCTTTACTCCTGAGACATCTTTCCTGGTACCAGCTTTGTGTGCTTATCCCTGATTATGGGCATATAGATATAATACTTCTGTCTTCAAAGACATATAAATGGTTATTTTTTGTTAGTAGTTATCCAGTTCTTTTGATTGGTTGCACCTAATGTGGCTAAAGAAAGCTTTTACTTTCCCTGCTTGCGTTTTTTTTTTTTTTCTGGTGCACTGAGACAAGGAGTGCTGAGACAAGGAATTTTGATAGTTTAGTCTATCTGCTGTGAGGGTAAGTCTCAGTGTGGGTCTGTGTGCTCTGAAGGATGTTTACTAGGAGACATTTGATAAAACTTCTTTTCATTTTATAGATAATGAATTGTGAATCTCAGTGCCAGTGCTGCTCCCACAGAGGCTTACAGTAAACAGCTGAGTCACACAGATGAAGCCTGAAATTTCTCCTCTCACAGATGTGAGGGAGTCCCACTGAGTTCCTCTGCAGAGAGTCCTGAGCTACTGAGTTCTACACCCTGAAAAACATTTGAGTGTGCAGGAGGATGAACAGCTTGTCCCTTGCACCTTGTCCAGCTCTGTGCTAACTCTGGTGCACAGGAGGCAAATGCTGGGGTGTGTGCAGGTGGATCACTCTCAGCTCACTCACATTCTGGAGCAGCAGGCAAACAGG
Organism: Vireo altiloquus; assembly: GCA_013396875.1. Classification (NCBI taxonomy): domain Eukaryota; kingdom Metazoa; phylum Chordata; class Aves; order Passeriformes; family Vireonidae; genus Vireo; species Vireo altiloquus. The sequence goes on along the minus strand of VZRF01008113.1, from coordinate 799,228 downwards.
CAAAGTACTAGTGGGCTGCCAAGTCCCAGCCTGCTGGCTAGGTTGCTCGAGAGTCAGCACAAACCTGCTATAGAGCGAGCCACTTAGGGCTTCTCTTACCCTAGCAAAGGTCGTAAAGGCAGCTCTGTAGCTTACTTTGGGTTGTGGCAGATTGTGCTGATTTTTGCCTGTTTACCAACTGAGCTCCAGATCTGCAAATAGTGTTGTGTTTCCCATACTGATTCTAACCTATCTCAGCATATCTCCTGAGGGATCTTTGGGAGACATGATCAGTGTTGGGGAGATCTGTCTCCCTATATATGTGGGCCCTGCTCAGGGCTGTTGCATAAAAGGCTGTGCAATGTATTCTTCCAAAGACCTGCTAGTGAGAACACATGAATCAAAGGAGAGTTAGAGTTAGAAGTCACTGGTTTCCCACAGCGGTCTCTTTCATAGAGTGATAACTAATGACTGCTTCTCAACAAATAAATAAAAATAACAGATAAAACAAAGTCAGAGTCTTAAGCCTGTACTCAGGAGCAACTAAGCTTCAGCTATTTGCTCTGACCACTTTTGAAAGCTTGGCATGCATCACTTGCATGGGAGAGCTGTGCCAGAGCTGTGAAAAGCCGTATATGTCAACTCTTGTTCTGTGTTTTTTCTTGTCCATTTCCCACCAGCACTGACGGCATTTAAAGCTTTCTAGAGGGCCTGTCATTGTGCTGTCCATGCTGTTAAGGCATGGACAGACACTATTCTGTTCTTAAATCCTGCTTTGAAAATCTCTTCATAATATGCCCCTAGAAGAAACTTCTGGTTTATTTATTTTGATTTGTACTTTGGCTGTGGCTGGATGCCCAGTCATGGGCCAGAATCAAGCTGGCTGAGTACCAACACAGGGCAATTTGCAGCTCCTTGTAAGCAACTTCAGTTCATTTTGGCCGTGCCTCTGCAGCACTTCCCAGAGCCAGTCATCTGTGCTTCAGCTGATCGGGGTGCAAGCTGAACTCTGACTTGCCTGGCTGAGCCTGCCAAGAAAAGCATTAGCTAAGCAGAAACAGTGTGTGGCTGGGGGCAAAGGTGAGCATGCATTAAGTATCCACATCTTGATACTGAAAGGATGCAGCTACAATCTAAACAGGGTAAAGGGGACTGGGCAGACAGACAGCCGCCTGAGGTGACCCAGGAGTGCATGCCATGCTGCTTGCTGAGAAAGGCCTTTTTGTCTCCCTGCATTACGCCTGCCTGTTTTCAGTGAGATGTAAATCAAATGGAAGAAACCAAACTGTATGGCCTTGATGACATTCTTCTGTTTCTTGGCATTGGTTTATTGTGCTTAGAAAGGCCTTGAATGTGTTGGATCATAATGCGTATCTCATCCCCCGCCTGAACAGAGATATTTGTGCAGCTGGCTTGAAGTTCCCATGTCCCTTATATGCAGGCTAGGGGATGGAGAGGGTTTCTGAATGCTGAGGCACCTTTCCATCATGAGAATTCACAGCTGAATCACAGGTGAGAGACAGGATATAGGTACTCAAGTTCTTCTTCTGTGTTTAGTAAGGAGCAAAGGTGGAGAGGAGACCTTTAACCATCACCTACCCCTTTATCACCGGCTGTTCGTATTTGTATTGCTTCCCTGTTCCCATTTAGATTACAGCTTGACCGGTGTGATCTAGATCTTCAGACATTGTTTTGAACACAGCTAATCCAAGTCTTGCTTTGGTTGAAGCCCTGCTGTGTCCACGAGTATCTCTCAAAGAGACAGGAGAGTGTTTCTTATCAGTTTTAGAGGGATAGCGTTACCAGAGTTCTTGTACTTTACCTGGGTATGTGCAGTTCCTTTTTGTTCTGACAAGGCTTTACCACTTTGATATATTACTTCTGCCATAGGCTATAGATAACATGATAAAATAGACTTCACTTTGAGTTAGAACTGATTTTCTTTTCAGACTGTCTTTCGGATCTATTTCTGCACTGGCAAAATAGTCAGACTATGGACCTTGAATTTGTAGGACTGAACATGAGAGATACCAGTTCTGTGCTTCCCTGAGCTTTGACAGCATTCAAAATTTTGGATGACAACTTGACTTCCATAAATACAAAATGCCTATTTGGCAAAATAGTTTTCTTGAACGGCAGGCCCCAGTTCTGTATTCAGCTCGGCACTTTGGTGGGGCTGTTTTGCGGGAAGAGATGCTTCCTCCTCCTGCAGTGCATTCAGATCCAGCCAAGAGACACATTGGGCATTGGCCTGAAGTAGCACAGTCCTATAGCAGTCCTGGCTGCTGATAGTTAGAGGCAACTCTTGCAATATAAGTGCTTATCCCTTTTGTTGCCCTGTACTTTGGTGTCCAGTAGTGATAACATCTGAGCTCATTGGCATGACAGTAGCTTTGGTCACTTTTGGAAATTTGGGATTATGTAGGCTCAAAACCTCTGCCTTTTCTTGAGAGGGCTGAGATACACCCCATGTCTGAACTCCATTCTTGTGTCTTACTTGAATCTTTCCGATTTCCCATTAGCTGTGGTGCTTTAAAAGTTAAACAGCAAGCCTCTTCAGACTCTCTTCTTTCTTTGTTACTCTCATGTTCATTCTCATTTCAGCTTCCTAAGGGGAAAACCAAATGTCATTTGCAGTTCACTGCTGTGTATTACATTTACTGCCCCTGTCTTGCTCTCTTTCAAAGCAGGAACCCAACCAACCAACTTCTTATCAATTTGGCAGGCTGTGACTGTTGTCCTGGTGACCAATGTAGTTGCACTATCAGCGTGTACAGAAGGCAGAGAAAGAGATGCCTCAATGTGTGGGTGTAGCTGTGCATGCACGTGACATGCCGGGAAGTCACTGGGATACGTGAAGATAAGATTCAAGTCTTGGGCTGTGTGCGTGAAAATGAAGCAAAAGCAAAACAGAGAAGCATAAAAAGTTAATAGCTATAAGAGAAGAAATTGGGCTGTGTGTAGGAGTTGCAAATGCTCTGCTCTTCTCAGCATCTGGTCTATGTACCTGTAATTCAGTGCATTTGTATTTGAGAGATACTTGCCCGCTGGCCTGCTGTCTTTTTCTACCCACTCCGTTTCTCCCATTTCTTACTTATGTTTATGGGCATGAGAAAGAATAATGTTAGTAACACTTACGAGTCACGTTTTCCATCCAGACACACCATGCTTAACCCATTCATACACTGTCTTTGACAGCATCGACTCCAGTTCACTAATTACATGAATCAATCAGACTGATTTTTGCAGTGCCCTGTCGCAGATTATCTCCTAGGTGCTAACAGAAAGCTCTGCTTTGAGCAGCATATGATCCAAATGGATGCCAAGGAACAACAGATGGAAAGAGATGGGTAAGGGAGCACAAAGAAATGGTGAGACATCATTACTCAGCACATAGGCAAAGGTGTCAGCACACCAGCTGCCTAGTGTTTGGGACAGCTTTTGCAGGCTTCGTGGTGTGTTCTTGTTTTAGTATTGGCTGCTTCATGTAAATATCGTCAGCTTTCAGCCATTGAAGAAAAGTGGGGTGGGGTAACCTAGATAAAACAGATTCTGGATTGTACAGGCTATATGTTATTTAGGGAATAAGAACTCATTCAGGTCTTTTACAGGTGAAAGGATTGTAAGAAACCTGCCAGTTTCTGTCCTGAGTGGGGGCAGCTTTAACCTGCTGAGGTGAAAGTGGGGCACAGCCCAGGGGCTCATGTTCTATGTATGCTGCCGTGGTGCTGTAGCTGTGGTTGCTATGGGGAGGGAGTGTCTGGTTAATCCCCAACCAAGCTAATCTTTAATGGCTAATTGAGAATTGAATACATTTGATTTACTGTAAAATCTGGGCTTTCTGGACACTCATTACCAAGTATAACTCCACAGTCATCAACTGAGTTCTGCACTAGATGCAAAATCATGGGAAGACATGGTCTGATCTGCTGCCTGTCTTGTTTTGCTTGTATATCTATGCCCCCAGCATTACCCTTGCCTGGGTTTGCTTATCTGTGACCTCCAGAGGCCTTTCAGCCGATAGGATGCTCTGCTAGACCTGCCAAATCTCTGCTCACATCTGTGTATTCCAAACAGCCTGTGTGGGGGGCGTTTCAGTGGGACATGATGCAGGCAGGAGCTGATGCAGCAGATCTGTCTCCTCTAAGGCAATGCTTCAGGGCAGGCTGTGTTTCGGGGGGGATCAGGAGGGAGAAGGGCTAGGCCTGTGAACAATATTAGTCAGACCCTGTGCCAGGAGTCCTGGTGGGATGTGCCGCATCTTCTGGCTGAAGGATCAGAGCTCCGATGACTAATGAGAAGTTTAAATATGTTGTGGGATGGAGCTTCTGTCATGTAAAATTCACGGTGCTGGCAGGCCACTTTTAAATAAAACATTACCCTCTCTGAAAAAGACACAATGTCGTCATTTCATGTGTGCAAAAAAAAAAAAAAAAGGAAAGAAAAAAGGGGTATTTAAAGAATGAGTCTGATGTGATTTTGAATTTGTTCTCCCAGCAGCTTTGTACTGGAATGACACATGAACATTAGCTTGAGGAAAGGCAGCAGTGAGGGGAGCATCACTTTGGTGAGAGGAGGAGAGGACTGATGCTTTCTGTTTAACAGGAATAGAGGAGTTGCATTTCTCACCTCTGCAACATCTTCAGCTTCTGGGGGGGCTCTGTGACCTTCAGAGACACCATGCATGGTGCTGGTGGGCTACAGAGCAGGTCTGCACCAGCTCTCCTGTTACAGCACATCTGATAACCCAGCTCCTGTTACACCGTTCCTTCTGCTTTTAGTTGGCCTGTGCCTATTGTCCTGCACTCATTAGTACTTCTTCTGTTACCAAGATCAGACTGTTTTCCTTGGGCCACTCATAACTCTCATGGATGTTGTGAATACTGAAATTTCTAAGGGACTTGTAAAAGTCCTGTGTACCTTGAGTTAGTAAGGCATGATTATGTAGCCCTTCCTTTGTAACATGAGTTTCCTCTTAAGGGAAGCCAGATAAATGAAGAAGAAGCTATTGTTTTTTGTTGTTACAAAAGGCTTTTGAGCTAAATATGACTCTGGCACCAACCACTAACTGCGTAATTTCAGGAGTGTAACTGAAATGGCTGGAAAGCTGTTTTTGCTGCTAATGAATGCAGTGAATAATTGCTGCTTTCAGTTATTTTTCAAGGCAGTATTAGCCTCCTGGTTTAAACATTAAGATAGAGAATGCACGTGTAATTATGTAAACATATACTGATTATGTATATACGGATTAATTGATCCCCCCAAAAATATAGTTACAGAAAATTCAATGCAACATCACATGCGAGGTGTTGCAGGTTATAGATATCAGAAGTGATCTGTGTGTATTATATGAGGGATGGACAAAAATTGGAAAATTTGGGGTATAACAAGCTGTCTTTATAATGTTTGTCCCAAACCAGTGGTTTCCCTGGGAGCAATATTAGAAATGTGTGGCACATCAATGTTAGATGACGAGGTAGTGAAGCATGGCTAACCCCCCAGCCAGCTTGTATCAACCAGGCCATTCCAGCTTTCAGAATATGTCCCATGTTCTTAAAACATCCCTGAGCATCCCTGAATATCATTCCTGCTGTCTGCCTCAGATGCAGAGTTGAGTTCCCATGCTATGCCATGTGTAAGGGGCCTGCCCTTTCCCTGTTCATTTGTTCTGCTACTGTTTGCAGGAGAGCCTGCTCTTGCCTGCCCTGCGTGGAAGACGTAGTTTGTGTAACTCCATCTGCAGGGTGTACCCGATGCTCTGTGGCAGCATGGTCTTGCTGGAGAAAGAAATGTTATTTGCAGTTTGGAAGGTTAGTTGGATCTGTTCCAGTTGTCTTTGCCTGTGTTGTTTCTTTTGAAGTTCTTGTTCCTTTTTTTCAGGTACCTAGATGGTACCAGCAATTACCTGAGGGAGGCAGGATGCCTGGGAGGGGAGCTTCAGGGCTTGAGATCAATTGCAAAGGACAGATGAAAGCAACTTTAATGAATTTTAGTGTCTGCAATGTGTTGATGGATTGCCAAAGAGGTTCTTGAGACTGCAAAAGGGCCCTAATTCTGGGGCAGCTGGTCTTGGGCAGAGACAGAGGCAATAAAGGTGTCAGCAAACACCAGACTCTCCCAGCCAGCTCAACTTCTTCCCTTTCTCTGTGGCAGGAGAAGATTGTCACCATGCTTCCATCCTCTCAGCAGCAAATTCCGATATTCCTTGCTCAGCTTTGAAACCAAGAACCAGAATTGTTTCCCAGCTGTGCAGAAGCTCTGGGCTTGTGGTGGTGTTCTGGGGAGGTGGGCAAGGAAGGTTCTGTGTGGAACTTCCCTCCTGCTGCGGTGACTCACCCTAGCCAGCAACTTTTGCCGGTTCCATTACAAGATCTGAGGCCCCTCATGGCTGTGACTCATCAGCCATACAGCTGACCCTGTGCCCTCCCAGATCATATACATCTGGTTTTTTCATGTGAGTGGAAAGTCAGAAGACCCATGGGCCTGGAGATGGGTTCCTGACATTCTTTGCTGTGGTTAATTTCTGGAAATTTAAGCTGTGCTTCATCTGGCCTGACATACACATATCAGTGCTTGAGCTACGCATTCTGAATTCCTCCTGCTCCTGATGAAGAAAGAGGCACTGCTGGTATACTGCTTGACTGGCTTGTTTTAGGTATCTGCATTCACTTGAGAGGAAGGACACTGCCTATTCCTGTGTCTTTTTTCTGCTTATAGAAGCAGTCTGAGTTACCCACAGAGATGTACACTTCACTCTGGTCATGCAGGTAGTGGAAGGACTCACCTTCTCAGAACCTGAATACTTTGATGACTTAAGTACTGGGCAAAAACTCTGGATTCCCCAGATAGGCCAGGTGAAAGCCAGAGAAGTAGAGATCTGGACACAGAAGGTCCTGGCTATAGGGGCCATCTTCCCTGGCTTGTTTTTCTGATGGATACCTGTCAGGCTTTTGACCATTAGCCTGCTAAATGAAAAGCTGGTGCAAGACTTTGTCTCCTTGATTTGTTTTGTTTGTGCCAAGGAGGTAAGAAGAGCTCTCAGAAAATAAACTTGAGTCTCTGGACAAGTTTTCTGTTCAGTGCACTGGGCTCTTCTGCTGACTTTTGTCTGATTGCTGAGGTCTTGGGTATATCCTTCAGGAGTTGGGAAGATATGTGTTTTCTTTTATCATTCCAGCTCTTCCTGATTCCCCATCTCCCATGACCCCTGGCACCTTTTCTGCTCCATAGCCTCATCCCTTTTTACCCCTGTCTCTCTTGCTTTTTCATAGTCTCTCCATGCTCTTGTCTGGTTTGATTTGCACACTGCTGCCTGTGCTTTGTTTCACTGATGGCCAAAGCATGCGACCTGTAAGGTCTCTTGATAGTCTGAATTTGCCTTTCAAAAAGAGGCCCAAGATCTCAGCAACTTACCCAAAGAACTGAAAAAACAAACCACCCCAAACAGGACAGACAGGAAAATATACAGTGGATCTTTCTGCGTGCTCATAAATAAAAGTCAGACAATCACATGGTTTTCTAAAAATAACACCCATAGCAAGTGTTTTGGTAGGAATAATACTGACCTAGTTTGCATGTTGCCCACGTGCCAAAAAAAAAAGTTGGTGAGGAAAACCCACTGCCTGGTGGAGTATTTGCATTTGCTGAACCAGATCTGAATTGAGAGGTGGTTAAACAGCTCTTATAGTCTCTTCTTTGGACAATACTCTTGGGCACATGGTGAGACTCTTGGGGATGACCTGTGCAGGGCCAGGAGCTGGACTCCTTGAGGGATGATTCTTGTGAGTCCCTTCCAACTCAGGATATTCCATGATTCTGTGATTCTTGGTGGCTCCTCTGGAGGTTTCAGAGGAGAGGGACTGGGGGAATGCTCACTTGCAGCATGACCCACAGCAGTCACTTGCCTTCTGTGTAGACTGGATGTGTAAGTTGCATCTGTGTGGTGCAGTCAGTGAGGGTTGAGCAGAAATCCTCTTCTGCAGCCTCAGTCTAGGATATTTATGTCTGGAAAATGGGCAGAATATCTCTGTGATCTGTGGACCAGAATTTGTGTATGTGAGTTTAGCTTTCTGTCTTCATCTGCAGTGCAGATTGAAACATTTTGGTATTGAAGGAAGCTACCTTTAGCTGCCCAGCTCCTGCCCACCCCAAGGACTCAGTCTGTGCTCCTGTCCTTGTCCCTGTGGCCAGCACTGCAGCATAGCCTTTGGGCAGGAGCTGTACCTTGGGGCACATGAGAGAGTCATCCCTGCCTGCCAAGTCTTTCTCATCCAGCGTGGATGTTGTTCAGGTCCTGGCCTGGACCTGGAACTGTTCTCTGTGAGCAGCTCAGCATCAGAGACAACAGTGACAGCAGCCATCAAGGGCTAGTATCAAGGTAGCATCACACTGATGGACACCCTTGGATTTCCTGGAGATCACCCTCAGAGATCAGTGGTCTTTTGAGTATTATTGGTTAATATGCAATATGCATGAGACAGGCACATGGAGGGGCCTGATAGGATCTCAGAGAGATGAGGGCAAAGTAGATCAGCAGCAGAGGCAGAACGAAAAGGTCCAGACCCATCTTCCTGTCCCTCTGGGCCTACCACTATATTTATGTTATTGAGTGCCACAGGATGTGCTTTCCATGCATTGGAGAACTGGCAGAAGGAGAAATGTCCTGCATGGCTCACCAGGAGGACATGGCACTGCCTCGTTGAGGCCTCCCTAACTTCCCAAGGGTGGTGGATGTGCTGTGTCTACAGCTGGATCCCACCACGACCTGGCAGTGTAGGGCTCAACAGCCCTCGCTGGCTCATTTCCTCTTGGCATGATGTGACCCAGCAGTCCTTGATTGGACTCCAGCCGGCAGGAGCTGCCTCTGAGCTGCCGGAAAGCTGCAGGTGGCTCTGGAGCAGCAAGCTGGCCACCCCACTGCGTGCTCGTGTCCTCCACAGCTTCGTCACATCTCTGCCTCTCCAAGGAGCCATGGCTGCCTGGCTGTCACGTGTGCTGTAAGGAAGGCTGTAGCCTTTTCCAGACTCTGAAATGAGAGCAGAAATGTGTCGGGGAGTGCTTTGTGGTAGACCTTTTATGGCAAACGGATGCCGTCACTTTCCCTTAAGATTATATCCTCTTCCTTTTTTCCTGTCTCTCATGATAAGCTATACACGAATTTCTGACTCTGAGCAGCCTTGATGCTGGGAAATGCTCTCATTCAAGCAGAGAATCTAGGTCAGCTGCTCGTAAGAATAGATCAAGCCTTCACTGAATGCAGGGGACGGACCTTCAGTGGGACGGGTTTTTCCCTGGCTTGTTTTGTTCATAGTGAGCTCCAGAAGTTGACAGGCATTTTGTGGACAGCAGCTATAACATCCTGCCAGCAGGCTCGATGCAAGCAATACTGAATCAGTGCGGCCCAGGAGAAAATCAATACTATAAAGTATAAATTGTGATTTAAATTTTTTTTTTAACCTAAGATAGGGCACTCAGTAATGAAGATATGTATCTATGGTCAAGACGATCTGATTCAAGAGAACCTATGTTATGAAAATGAAGTTTGAACTTTTTCTCTCATTTTGCTCCTATAAATAACTACTCTTACGTATGGCATCTAATTATTTAATTGTATATGCAGATTAGATAGTCATTTACATGCTGTCATCAATGACAGCAAATAATAGCACTGGCAATTATTTCCAGGAACATATGGTAATGCCAAAGGTTTTAAATATTAGTCAGTACCTGCCATACATATCAATATCTCTCCCCATCTCTTCCTTTCAAAAATGTTAGAATAAATTAATCACAAGGTGCATCTGCTTCTTCTTGGAAATGGTTGCACCACAGAAGATCTGTTGTATTATATATTTTATATAAAATTACAGTACAGCTTGGAGTTCCTGATTTACCAGGATGCGATGGCTCCTTGAGACTAGGAGGGAAGAGGAAAGAAAATGTTAATATGTTTTTCTCAATTTTATTTACATGTGCAAAGGTTAGGGGAAGGCAGTTGCAGACGCAGACCTGCATAAAGGACGCAGGTCTCACTTGTACTAATGGGATCTATAGACTTTTTTATCCAGAAGATATTTTACAGCTCTTTGGCCTTCCTTTTGTGTAGACCTAAATGTTTACCCATGGTAAGGTTAGTATGAATCAGGGCTAGGGACTGCCCAAGTCCTTTTGTTGTCCTCAACAACAACATCAGTGCAGTCATTTTTTCCTGATGTAAAACAGGTTTTGAGCATGAAAGCTTATATTTTTGCTGCCATTTTACATGTTGTGCCCATACATTGAACTGTGAAGAGTGGGGTGACAGCCAAGGGGACCTCAGTGAACATATAACCATTATTGGGCTTGGAAGCGCCACATTAAAAACTTGTGCAGAAAATACCATTAATGACCCATTTATTCAAACAGACAAGGTCCAAGGCAGCTGCCTGAAAATCCAGTGGTTCTGTGCTGTGTCAAGATGAGCTGTATTAACTTGGTTTGCAGTTTGTGTGATTTTCAGAGGTTGTTGACTCCAAGGCATTTGTTGTCATGTAGTCATGGAGTGTACAAACACCATTTTGCACCACTATTTCCTGCTCACTAAACAGATGTGTACAGTTAAGAGGCTGAATATTCTCTTTGAAACAAAAAGAAATTGTCAGTTACTTAAATCCTCTATTGGAATGTGGCCTTAATGCTCTTTTTTTATTCATTTCCAAGAACCTTGGCTCTGGACAGCCAGTAAATAATAGGTGCTGGAGATCTAAGGTTGTAATGGTGCAGGTAACGTGCTCATTCATGATGGGAGAAAAATAGCAATTCTTTTTTTAATTTGCTTGATAATTTAGAAACATCCTTACCAGTCACCTCATTTTGGTTCCTAGAGGACCACATCTTTCTCCTTTGCAGGGAGAATCTTTCTGTGAGCGATGAAGGCAGCAGAGTGGCTGCGAAGGAGGCAGCAGAGGAACTGTGCCAGCGTGCTGGCACTTGGTGCTGTGCAGCTCTCGGGAGCTGGGGTAGAGTCTCTGGATCTTTATATAGCATTCCCTTTGCTCTGCTGAGACGTGGGAAGCAATGGAAAGATGAGATACATCCTGATACTGACAGCAGATGAATGCATTACAAATACTCTTTCCTTTCCTTTACCTTGCCTGTTCCTGATGCCTCCCTCCCCAGGTTTTGCCCACTTCTTGTTCTCGTGATATTTCTTTCATTCCTGTAAGACAGGAAAGGGTCAGAAAATGTTGAAGACTCTTAGGCAGCTTCCACATCATGAAACACTGCTGAATTTGCTAGTGCCATTTCTCTTCTAAATGCTTTTCTGGTTTTGGAGGAAAATCCAGTGATGCAGTGTAAATGTTTTATCACCATGTATTTGGGAAGCCTGCTTTATTCAGCCTGAACTGATGCTAATAAAAATTTAATGCTTCTCTTTGTGCTCCTGAAGAGTTGCTCCTCAGGGTATTTTTCTGAAGTAGATTCGGAGGATGATCAGCTCTTTCCTAGGAGCCTTTTGGGTGCCTCTTGCTGTAGCAAGTCACTCCCCGTAGGTAGCTAGCTCCAGTGCTAATATTGCAAAAATTGTTCAAAACTGACCTTTTAACAGTGTCATTTGGCATCTTCTTGGATATCCTGAGCTTTACCACTCCTAGTGGCTAAACCAGGTTCCTGCTCACTGTGGGGTGGGAATGGAGTTCTTGCTCAGGCTGTCTAGAAGTGACAGCGGGAGATGCTTGGTGCTGAGCATTTCTGAAGATTGTCTACACAGAAGCTGATCTCTTTTTGTATACCTTATCTCCTAAATAACCTGTTCAGCCACAAGGATAAGGGCCCTGAGTTGTGTTGTTAATATACCCCACCCCATACCACTGAATGTATTAATATATTGATATATAAATATGTTACATATTAATATGTTAATGCGGTAATATATGAACATATATTTATTTAAATATATTAATATATCAATATGCATGATCCAATAGCTCCTTTGGCAGTGCAGGTGCATGGGACATTCCTGCCTTAATATGTAGCCAGGCACACTTGCAGTGAACACTGAGTGGAGAAACAGTTGAGTTTTGATATTATGTTAATAATGGAATGTGCCTGGCTCCTGTCAGAAGTCTTGGGGTATCCTGGCAGCTGATCTGTAGCTATAATTTTTAGCCTCCAGATGGTGTCTTGGCAGATGTGCCTGTGAGCCATGTCAGTACTCTTGGGGTGAGACACTGAAGACTGGAATTTACACAATCGCTGGCCTCTTGTGGCAGCAGAAAAAGCATGCAAATAACATCATGTGGATTTTCAGTCCCAAATCTCTGCATATGCTGCTCCATGTAGGGTACAGATGTGTGTAGGAAGTTTCCTGTGAAGTTAAATCTAAAGTTTTTACTTCTGGAAAAATAGATGTAAAAACGCACAGAGGAATCCTGTCGATCTAAGGCAGATGAAGAGACTCAAAATTTTATGTCCAAATGTAGATGGAATATTCATAATACAAACTTTCCAAAAAAGCCCCTCTGGATAAAATAATGGATCATCTTGAAATGAGACATGATAGTGGTTGATGTAATGCATTCTTCACCACACTAGCAAACAATATGCATGATTTATTTTTTAAAAAAGCTCTTTCCATTCCTAGGAGACCAAGCAGCGTTTAAGTCGTAGATTTCCTCTGGCAAAGCTGCCCTTGGAACCTTCCTTGGATAACTTCAGATAACTTGTAAGATTAGAAACCAAGCTTTTGGGTGACTGCTCTTCTAGGACATGACCAGATTGGCAGCCTGCAGCACTGTGGTGTTTTCTGCGGCAGAAAACTTTCCTGAAGACTAAGTTGCTACTCCAGAAACTATTGCTTTAGTCTTCTCTTACTATGTGGATTAAGATATTCTCAATGCAAGGAGTTTAGGGCCACTTCAAACACTCCTATTGCTTGACTCTTTACAGTTCATCTTTAAAATGTTGGGGATTGTGTGTTTTATTTATTATTACTACTATTGCCATTGTTGTCAAAAGGGGAAGCATCTTCCTTAAAGCAATGCTTGTTTCATTCTGAAAAGTCAGAATTAGGCAAAATCCCCAGGAGTTAGCTAAAAATGTTCTAAAGGAACGGCAAAGTAGGTTACTAATTAAGTGAAAATTGAGGTCAGTTTGAAATGGGGTCCTCACAATTAGAGGGAAAACAGAGGCAGTGCAAAATTTTAGATCACATCCAATGTTTTGTTTCTGTGTTCAGGGCAGGGGAAGGAGCAGCATCTAATTCTTCAGAACTTGTCCTTAGGATTTTAGTGTGGTTGCTGAAAGTGATGGGACCATGCAGCCTCTCTGACAATCCATCCTCATAAACCTCTCCTCATAAACCATATTCCTCCAGTTTCAGACAAATCCAGAGAAGGACAGAAGTCTCAGAATAACTTCTTCAAAATGGGATAAAAATCAGTGGCTGAGCAGAGGAAAGCTACTCAAGCAAATACATTCAGAAAGAGAAAGGAAGATGCTTCCTTCTTTCCCTTTTTCTCCAAAATCTCTGGCCTGTTTGGTGTAGCACAGATCTCAGGAGATAAGAGGTTACAGCCTGGGGCCAGGAGTCACTATAGGGAAGCAACTTTCTTTCATCTGTTGCTATAGGAAAGGCTGCCTATATTAAACATTTGTGCTGCTTTATTTGCTCTTGCACACACACAGAGGTTATCTGGAGAGTACAGGGGATCTGGTGAGCAACAGAGGCAAGGAAACCATGTTTGTGTACCTTCAGACTGAGCTGCCAGGTGGAGTATCTGATGTGAAATAAAGGCTGAATTCATGCTGTGTTCTCTTCCTTGGCAGGGGCAGTGGAGGTCTCCCCTCTCCTCAGACATGTATGTTTATGAGGTGTGTAAGGATGTACTATTTTGTGTGAGCCACCTTCTGTCAGTTTCATTAAAACTGGCTTTAAAATTGGTAAAAACTGACTTAAAATCCACTCTTGTGCCTTAGGGTAGGGGATCACATGAATAAGGAGATACATGCAACTTCTGGCTGTGTTGTCTTGCTTCTGTAGGAAATTGAGTTATCCGTAGGAAATAATAATTAATATATGCTTTCCACAGGATGATAAACCTCTAACTGTGCACAATAGACAAAGTCACCTCTTGCATATGACTGTGATGGCAATGCCAGCTACAATGTCAAATGTGAGGGGAAACAAAGGTGCTTTGTTTGTTTGTTTGTTTGTTTGTTTTCTCTCTCTCCAAAAAAACCTACCTTGCTTGGAATAGAGCTCTTCTTTGATTACTGATGAAATCAAAGATGCTGTTTGTCAGACTACAGCATAGCGTCACAGAGTGGTTTTGCATGGATTTATATCCTAAGGATCCAACGTCTTGCTGTGCCATACTCTGCAGGTTTTATCATCATAATTAATATTTCTTTCTGCCATGTTTCATGCATTTGGTTCAAAGTGGTGGAAAGTACCAGCATGTTCTGGAAACAAAAGAATAGGTGAAAAACCTCTCTCTCCAGATATTGCAGATCCACCTGCCTGTTAGGACCAAGGGTATTTCATACAGCAGATGCTACTGGCCACAAAGTTTCTGTTGTCTGTGCCTGACTGTGTTCATGAAGAGTCCCTGAAAAGCAAGCAGGGCATCACTGCATTGCTGGAATTGGAATATTAATGTAATTAGACTCTTGCAAAGTCATTAAATTTGTAGTGCTAATAACCTGACTTCATCTGATTAGCATCATGACCAAACAGCTATTTTTCAAGTTGGGCACACAATCCACTTATTATGAAGAGATTTTATCTGTATAGGCAGAAGAAATGGGAAGCAGCAAGATAAAGAGTTAAGTCAACACAGAAACAGTACAAAAATTTATCCAAGATATTCACTTGTTTAATGGAAAATCCCAAAGACAAAGGAGTTACAGTCTTTCTGAGATAGGAAGACAGAGTCTCAGTGATGTGGGGAGGCTGTGGACTTTTCCAGGAACTCCAGGCAATGAGGGAAACTCCTGAATGCTGGTGATGTTCCTAGGAGACAAATTGCTCCTCTTTCACAGTAAGCAAGGGTCATGGCAGGGAAAATGACCCTGCTAGAGAATATCCCACTGTGGATAAATGGAGGCATTGAAATGTCAGGAAGGAGAGGGCTGGCTTCCAAGAAGTGGCTTTGGAGGAAGAAGAAAGTAATTTGGTACACCTGACAAAGGAGTTTGTTCAGAAGCAGAACTGTCCTTGTCCTTGGTCCTGTGTCCTTGTGGTTTCCTATTGCCCTTCTTTCCTTGGAATAGCTCCCCTTGGGTGAGCAGCTCAGGAGCCCAAGGAAGGAGAAGATAAAACATGGCTGTGCCCCAGTTCCTCTGCCCAAAACAATGGTTTTGGACAGCAAACAATCCCCTTTGCATTACTTAGTTAACTAAGTAAACTCTTAGTTAAAAAACCTCACTTCTAGTTTGGTCTAAATATTTCTATGTAAAAGTGTAGCTTCTCTGTGAGCTTTGCCTATCTCAGCATAACACCATCCATGGGAGTACTGTGGTAGATGATGTTTCTAGAGACAAAACCTCATCCCCATGTTTTAACTGCAGAATTTTAGCCTAAGCAGTAAAACAGCATTAGAGACAGAAGGGAGAGACCTGTACACCCTGCATGTACTGCTAAGGCACACAGGCCCGGAAAAGCAGGCTGCTGGTGGCCTCTGGCCAGCTCCTTTGTGGCAAGTCCCCTCCTGTGAGAGCACATTCCCCTCAATGACAGCATCCTTCCACCCAAAGCAATTGTGGGCAGGGGGTGCAGAGCGGGTGACGATGGATTGCTGCTCCGCTGGGGCATCACCTCCTGCTGCTGCTGGGCTCAGCACCCTTGGTCGGACTGACCACCTCCATCCTGCTGTCCCTTCGCAGGATGCTCCTGGCTGCCTGCTCCTGGAGGCCATGGCCTGCTCTGCCTGCACACACTGATTGCCCTGGTTTGCGAGGGGAAGGAAGGACAGAGGAGCCATCTGGGTTGTTGGTGCTGCAGTGCTCGGGGGCCTGAGAGCACTCTCATCTTGGGGAGTGTCTGACATTCCCTTCCTTGAGTGGGTCAAGTGGTCCATGGAGTAAGAGCTGGTCCTAGCCTCAGGATGTCTGTCCATCTCTGCAGTCACTCCTTGCTTTCCACAGGCCTATATTGTATTCCCTTGAAAGAAACTTTCTGGGAAAACAGAGCAATTCCCACACATCATGTTGCCACAGTATAGGGCACGATCTGCAATTGTAAGTGCGTTCAAAATCTGTGTACTGAAGAGAGTCTTGCCTTCAGGACTGCCACTTTGACATCTAATTTCCTTCCACAGAGAAGTCTAGGGAAATGGTTTTTGTTAGAGACAGGCTTGTTGGAAAAATGCTGATGAAGTGAAACAAACATATTGTGTTGGAATTTTCATGGGAAAATATTGCTGAATAGTTTCAGCAATCCTGGAATGCTTCTATCAGTACTGACCCTCTTACTCCATCTTGTATTCATATACTGTGCAGCTACAACATTCCAAATGAAATATTTTAACTTCAGTAGATTAAAAATTAGGGTCAAAATGGAATGTGTATAAAGCCACTCAATTTTCAACTTTATTCACAAGCTGGGAAAACACTGTATTTTGCAACCTCAGTATTTCCTACTGGCAGGGGCTCAAATGTGTGACCACTGCTGGAATTCAGTTTCTCTTTCCAACTGAAATGCTTTTATTTCCTCCTTCCTATTGTTACAAATGAATCAAACAGCTTTGTGATAACATGCTGGTGGAATTAAGCACCGATAAAAGAGCCAGAACAACGTAACATTTACTTGGTTTCCAAGTAGGAAACTAGTGGAATTTTACTATCATGAAAATGTAGAAAATCTTGGAAGAAACTGCAGGCATTAAACTTGGAAATATGAATTCACATTTTTGAAACAGTCTAGATGATATGTGGAAAAATCACCCCTTAAATTCTTACCCCTGAAATCATTGTTGCATCGTGTGTGGTTTTGAATCAATACAGCTTGTAATGATTAATACAAACTGTCCTCAGCTGATGAAAATCCTCAAGTTCTTGATTTAATCTTCATAATAATGGAATGGAGAATTTAACCCAGTTTGTAATTCTCTTGCAAGGAGGGCGTGGTAAGTACAGCATTTCAGCTTCTCTCCAAGTTCTCACAGAAGTGTAGGGACTTCAAAAAAATCTATTTTAAATACAAGCGCCTGATTTAAAGGATACTTTCTGTGGAGGAATTTTTTCTGTGGTTTATAGTCAGAACCTTTAGCAGCCCAATACAGACCTCATACTAAGCAGACATACATCTCCTTTTTCTTCACTTGTGGATATTGGCTGGTGAATTGATCCATATGTGTGCATACATATATGGACACACATACACACACGGTGGATTGCTGCAATGTTATCCCATTTATATCCATGTGTGTGTATATAAATTTAAAATAATACATTATAGTGTACACAGTTTCTGGAATATTACACATTCCAGACGGCTGAGATCACTCTTATCTCCTCTGAATGGTGTTATTGAAACATGGAAACCAACACCCATTCTCTGGGCTTTTACATGCCTGGTGGCTAACACTAGGCTTGCTAGGAAGTGAGGGAAAAACTTGGCTCCAAACCCAAATGTGATCTCCCTGCCAAAGAAAAACTCAGGTGCAGCCTGGGCATGTGGGGTGGGGTGGAAAAGGATGTGTACTCCATAGAAACTATTACTGATCAACTCCTTTAAACTGATAGCATTGTCATAAATATAAATGGAAGCTCAGAGATGATTTAATTGTTTAGAAACTGCCAAAAATCCCCCTGGCTTTTCCCCAGTGGTTGCGGTTAGATTATGCATGAGGTTTTTGACGTTATTTTCCTAGAAGAGGGAAGGATTACATAAGAGGGCTGGAAGCCTATAAGAGTGTCCTCATTTGGCACAGACAGGAACCAGGTTAGACTTTTTCAACGGCAGCTGAAGCCTGTAGCTGCACAGGAAAAAAAAAAATCAGAAGAAGAGAGAACTTCTCTGGGAGATAGACACTAAGATTACTTTCCATAGAAGTGTTTCTCAAGTCTTCTTCTGATAGTACTCCCAGCTGGACAGAAAGTACCTGAATCTGCTTGGATCATGAGAAAGACAAAGCATTCCTGGGCAGCCTTTGTGGGAGGAGGCAAAAAGAAGTGGGAGAAAATGGCAGGGGAAAATGCAAGAATGCTGCCTGAGGCCACACATGAGGAAAGAAAGAAGCAGGAGGTGAAGAGGAAAGTGAAATTGAAAACCTTAGCAAGCAAATTGCTGAAGACTGTGGTTGGTGGGAAGGAAACAGTGGAGAAGGCTGGTGCTGAGGATGCGGCAGAGAATTTGCTGAAGATGTCAGCCAGTAGGAAGGGAGTGGAGAGAATGACGCCTGCAGGTAACTTTGAAGTCATCTCTGGGTCCAGGCCTGGATCTTCTCTGCCACTCCCAGCCCCGCAGGCTCTTGTTTTTCATTACCTTCTGGATTAGGTGTTTTCCACTCTCCTCCTCCCCATCCTTGTCCTGAATTCTTGTCCTTTCTGAACCATACACTTGCAACTCTGGACTGTTCTGTATTTCACTCTCCATTTGCCTCAAAATGTTTCTATATACTGTTCTTATTTTTATCCCTGCAAAGACTCCTGATGTGTCTTGTGAGAAAGACGATGTACGTGTGACTGACATGCCATCGGTGTGACTGTGTTGTTCTTCCACAGATGGGAGAGGGAGGTGGGCTGTACACAGGCTGGTTGTGCCAATTAAGCATTTCCTATATGTTACATGTATTGAGGCAAGATGGGTGCAGTTTGCAGATCCCTCCTGAATAACTTGCCAATTGCTTTGCTGGAGACCATTCCTCATCCCTTCTCCATTTCACGTCATGTTCCTCCCTCCAGTCCTGTTCAGTTTAATTCTTACTACGTATATGAGGTGTTTTTATGGAGGAAAGGTAAGAAGGATATAAGCAAAATATAATGGAAGCTCATACTTTTTCATTCTTCACTATATGCCCAATGTTGTATCCTGAGTTATTTAAGTCCCATTGCTTCTGGCTTTATTTAACTTTCCCTGCATTTTCATCAAGTTTGATTTGTCCTCTGGGCTCTGCTCCAGATACCTTTGGATAAACCTTAACCCTTCATTGCTCAATCTTGTAATATGCAAAACACATGGAAAAAAGCCCTGCAGCTCTGTGCAGCTGTTGTGAGAGTACATCTAACACTCGTTTGTTGGCTGGATGTGCTAGGTAAGATAATTTGGAAACAAGCAGCGCTAAAAACTTCCTTCCAAGGGAGCTTGCTGAACTTTGGTCCCACCAAGGTTTCTGTAGAGGAGGCAGAGAATTCCTTCCAGGCTTGACTTTCAGCTTCTGTTGGCTTCTTCAGAAGATGTCCTTTCTTGAATGCTTTTCTTCTGAACAGAAGGTACATATCTTAAGGAAAGATTGTAATTAATGAACCTTCATTTCTCACATGAAGAGGTCTCTGGAATGTTGACAGAAACCTGCAGACTAATCTGCAGGTTTGGTTAACTTGGAAGAGAAAGGATGAAAGAAATTTAGAAGCAAAAATGTGCTTGTCCTGAGAAAACTGAGAGATGCTAGTGCTAGACCTTAAGTGGGCTGATCTTGAGTAGATCCTCAGGAATTTTGGGATACATATAAACTAGATACTTCATAACTTGGATATTAAAGTGATAGGTCCTATAGAAATGTGAACAAATCGCAAGTTGTATTCTTTTTCTGTTGCAGAGGAAACCATCCTCCAATTCATCGAGCAAGGAAAATTTTTGGAAGCTTGTAATCAAATTTATAATCTGGAGCATTCTGAAAATGATGGTGTTGGAAAGTCTGAATTGCTTTATGCGCTGCTGGCTGAACGAATGTGGACTGTAGTGGGAGAAGCACTCAGTGGAAGTGATAGGATGCTCCTGGAGCCATTGCGGTCAGTGGGGGAATCACTGACGTGGGAGAAGCAGAAGGAAGCAGAGTGGCTTGGCAACAGCCGGGAGACAAAGTCTGTTTCCACCTGGAGTCCAAACTTCTGGAGGAAAGATCTGGAGGAAAAACTAATGCAGTACATGGCAGCCCAGATTCCCCCGTTTAGTTCCTCTACTGACACAGATGAGACTGCACTAAAACAGCACCTGAGTCATTTGGAAATGACATTTCTCCCCAGCCTGGAGCACAGAAGTGATGTCTTCAAGGAAGCAGGATTGCTCGTCACCTATGCTCGCTGCTGTCATGCCTCTTTTTGTTCTCACCTTGCCACACTTACTGACAGTAACTGTTTCTGCTTCAGCCAATGTCTTTTAATTTATGAATGGAGCATTAAAATGTACAAAAGGTATGTATGAGGAACTTTTTTCCCACATTTTTTCTATATCTCTGTTTTTCGTTTCTGAGAACAATCCCTGCTTCCTGATAATGCAGTGGTGATCAGGACTTTTGCCGAGTTTAGCTTTGCCCACTGCCTCTTTTATCTTCTGTGCTCTCAGAGTCAGAGCCCTTTTTCATTGCAGTACTGCCTCTTTCTAAATCCTTAATACCAGATTCAGGGCTTACCTGAGGTGCACAGGTATTTTGCTGCTGGACTCCTGTTGGACATTCACAGTTTCCTGCTTTATTGAACAATTTTTTTCCTCACTTTTTAAAGAAAGATTCATAATACTCCAATTATCCCAGAGTAATTTTCCCTGGCCTTTATGTCAGCATGGTGCTCTATGGATTTCTCTTGGTTCTCATGCTGCTTTATCTGGCTTGTAGTTTTCACAGCTGTTCCTGTATTTCCTTCATTAGTGTTCAGATTACAGGAAAAACATGTAACAGATCATTAAATTCCTGCCCAAGTTTGAGGAAACAGATATGGCTTTCCCCTGATCTGAAGAGTGGCACATCTGGGACCCTTTGGCCTAATGTGAATTCAAAGCCTGTGGGTGTCATCAAAGCCTGAAACCTTCTTGTGATTTCTTTTTTATGGTGGATGAGGCGTTTGATTCTCTGTGTCCATGGTTTAATTGCTACTTGGCAGCTCCAATCTACTCATGCCCTAATTGTTCTCAGCCTCTTTGGATTATTTGATTGCTTTCATCCAAGCCTACAGCTTCTCTGTTCCTTGTATTAATTACACTTATAAGCCCTTGATTAGCTCATCAGTAATGCATCAGGTGGGCTCTTTCTCCAGCCAGTTCCTGAAGGAGGGAAGCAGTGTGGTGGGTACACACTGGCCATCATCAGGCAAGTGGTCAGGTGTAACACTTTCTGCTGCTTTTAAAATGGTAAAGCTTTGGAGTAATGGATTGATAAAGTATTGAAAACTTAAAAAAAATGGAAGTGAAAAATTATGTAATTTAAATATATAAAGGAAAGTCAAATATAGGAAAAAAAGTATTATATAAATGCTGAATTCCTTCAAGAAAAAAACCCCAAACAAGTAAGACCAGTGACTGTATTAGCCAGGTGGTAGGAAATGAGAAGAGCAGAGATGCCAGACTCTGGCATTTGATTTTTCCTCTCTAAATACAGTTACAACCTCTATGAAAGCTCATGCATAGATGCAGTTGTCTTGTATATAGCTACTTTTCATTCCATTCAGAGAGAATACATGACACTTGCAAAATTGTGCATTCATGCAAGTGTGCTTGGGAGAATCCCCTCAAGCCTAAGAAGGAATTCAGCAGCAGCAGTGAGTGAAGGGGAGGCAAAACAAAAAGCAAAAACATTAACTTGGGCAGCAAATGTAGGAAGAAGGAAAAGAAACAGCACAAAAGAATAGCTGGCTAAAGGCCATTGTAAAGATCATCTACTTTGCTGTGGCTGCCTAAGAATGACAAACACTGCTGGGTCCTTGCAGGGCACCCTGTTTGCTCTGTGAGAGGCCATGGTGCCAAGCAGGGGGTGCCAGGACCCGCGGGAAGCTGCCCCTCTGGCTGAGCTCTTGTTTCTGTACACAGTGGCAGCCAGGCATGTGAGAGACCCGGGCACATCCCCCAGCACAGCCTTTCCCTTGGTGCACAGTGCCTCGTGTGGATTATTTTGAAGACTGAGGAAAAGTTACTTGCAATGGCACGGGTAAGAACTCAGGAGTTTTACCCCAATCTGCTTGTTTTATTCTCCAGGTTCTAAATTAAGGTGTGCCCTTGTTAAATAGCCAGCTCTTCTCAGGCATGTGTGAGCCCTGAGGTCTCCATCTTGACCAAGTTTCATTGCAGAGCCCAGGTGGGAAGAACCATCCCTGCTGCTAAAGGAATGCTGCCCTGTCCTGCTCCTTAACAAGGAAATGCTGGGACCTTAGCAAATCTCTCTTCATCCCATTGCTGCATATTCAGAGAGCTGCAATCTGCTCTGCTCAGAAACCCATTTATCTGAAGGAAAGAGGGACTGTGGGTGAAACCCACTTCCATATTGTGGGCCATTTCAAGATGTTGTTCTTGATCTTTACTCCATCTGTTAATGATTCCATCCTGTGGAACAGTTGGGGTGTTTTTACAGCCCCTTCACCTCAGCTGTGCACGATATTGAGGCTGCTACATCTGTCTGTGTGTGGAGCCCTCACAGTCCTCTCCAGCCTGCTGGACTGACTCTGCTGAGGTTAGAGCAAAGATTATTTCCGGAGGTCACCACAAGAAAATGTGCAGCTAGTGCCCACCCAGCAGCCCTTCGCAGAGGATCCTGCCTTCTGATCCCACAGGTGACTCCAGCTCTGGGACTGCAGCATCTCTTTCTTTTCTCAGCAAAGCTCTCCCTTTGAAGCATTCTGTTGAGACATGTGGAATACAAATGAAGCAGGGAAGATGTGTTGTAGCAACGGGGAGTTGCAGGGGAAACCACGTTATTTGGAAAACTCAGCGGGGCCTCTTTTATTCAGCTAAAGCTGAAATGAAGCTGCAGGAGTTACCACACTCAGCTCTCCTGCTTTCCATTTCCACCAGCCCCTGCAGAGCAGAGGAGGGGAAATTCCATGGCAAACTGCTGAATCATCCCTGGGAAAGTACTCTAAATTGCAGAGATTTTCCTCAAGACTTATTCCCTGAAGGAGAACATGAAGGTAGTCACAAACATGGGAGTAGAAGTGCCAGCTGGTGACAATGTGCTTAAAGCCTACTGGTTTCAGTGTTTAAGTATCTTTATGGGCTGTTTCTGATTGTTACCCTGGGTAAGACCACGTGTTATTAAGCTCTTTTTTTAGCATTTGTTTCAGTGAAGGAAGTGACTTAACTTAGTGCCACTGAGGTTATCCTAGAGCAAGTCACTGAGTCATTGGCAAGCCCTCAAAGATGCTGACTAACAGTGATGGGAAATTTAAGGGTGTTTTTTTTTCTTTTTTTTTTTTTTTTCTTTTTTTAATAGTTGCCTCTAATGTAATAGCTGAAGGCTTTTGCCTAGCCATGGGCTTTCTGCTTTCCTGACACACCATGTGCTTAGCAGGCTCACCTCAATCTGTCAGTGGTTATGAACTCTTGTACCATGCTGCCCTGAGTTTTCATGTCACTTTGGATCCTGAAGTGTTGTAGCTCTATGTGGTGCTGCATTGTACAGAGAGAACAGACCTGGAAGTGCTGGACAGTGTAGCACAGCATTGCCTCAGCTTGCTTCAAACCTGGCCAGCTTGGGACCAGCTCGGGACCAGCTCCTGATTCAAGCTAATGAGCTTAAGTGGACATAAGCTGACTCCATATGGAAAAATTATGGATGTCTCTTCAGCTCAGTGGCATAGTTTATAAAACCTGCTTTATCCCTTTGTTTTTGGTTCTAGGCTAATTCAGCCCTTCATTATGCTAATATACAGGAAGTTCCTATTGAGCAAAAAATCCTGTCATTATCTCTGAACAATTGCCATATATTATTGTGACTAAACCACATGTGTGTGTTTTGCCACTTCAGTGGATGACTAAACTTTTCAGAATGAGAAGATCCTGACCAGAATAAGCCACGGTCTGCTTTGCTTATGAATACCTGGCTTATTGCTGGGTGAGGCAGCCTGATATCTGTGCAAACTAAAAGCACTTTAAACAGAAATGAGTGCTGAGAACTATGACCATATCTGAAGGTGCTGAGATCTCAGATGCCAAAGGGGGTTCAAAACCACTTCCAAACTCCAGTGTGGGGAACTTGGTCATCTCTGCATGCAGGCAGCATTCCCCTCAGCCTGAACACATCTGGGGCAAGGGAGCTTTGTGCCTTTGATGTTGCAAAGTTGGTGAACTGAAAATGCTGATGCCATCGATTGGGTTGTCAGTCTCTCACTTCTGCCCTTGTTGTACTAGGGAATTTGACATGAGTGCAAGGCAGACCTTCCAGCATGATGCCAAGGTTCATTCTCACACTCATTTGACTCGCAAAGGATCACTTGGGTCTGTGTCTTCTCGCCACCACCCCTTCATTTTTTCAAATACACAAAAGAAGGGCTGTGAAGTTCATATTCTGCAGTCAGCACAGGTGTACTGATCATCCACAGATCTGAAGCCTTGCAACACTTTGGTCAGATAGGAAGGAAGAAGAAGGAAGCTGGGCCTGTTTATTACAGCAGAAGCGTTGGCCCTCTCCACGTTGGAGCTTTGGTGCTTGAGGTGCTGGTATCACTACCAGAGCTACAGACAAGCAAGCTGTTTCTATTTCAGACACATCATCTGATCCAAAACAACTAAGTGCTGTGACTCAACAAGTTATTAATTGCCTTGCAGTTCCTCACTAAGCCCTGCTTTGTCCCATAGTGGGGGACAGGTTTGAAGTGTTTGTGCAGCTCGGCTGGGATGTGCTATCTCAGCACATCATGTTCACACATTTGTTCACAGTCAGGTGATGGCACTTGTGAGGAAAGGAATTTTTCTTGGATGTTTACAACTGCTTATTTGTCTTTGATTAACACTTTTCAGTGAATATGGGAGAGCAGTTGTTTTGAATATACTTTTGATTAAATTCTTCAGCTGACAACCTCAAATTTCCTAACTCATCAGTCAGAAAAGAACAAAGACAAAAATGGGAGATCACACTTTACATTTCTTGGAGGAAGATTCAGAAATGAAAGAATAAGTATGAGCCAGGCTTTTGAGTTTAAAGCTTCCATAAAGGTCAGATCATGTTTTAAGCAACAAACCCTTTCTCTGCAGTGTTATTTTTACAGCCATTCAAACTAGCATAAGCCAGCCAAGTCTTGGGAAATTTCCCATTGTGAAGCCTCATGAGGCCCATCTCACCATGACAGTATCTCCAAACACTAACTCTGCTCCTCTTTGCACTCACAAGTCCCCGGCTCAAGCAAGGGAATGGTTTTAATTAATGCTGGCTGGTTTCTGCAGATTCTGGTTGGAGAGAGGAAGGGTGGAAAATCTCAGCTACAGTAGCTGGCAGCATGGAGATGTGTCTAAGCATTGTTTTGCTCTGTGGGCGCCTTCATTTGAGCTAAGCTAACTAGGGAAGACTGTAGATAACCCAAGCTGACACTGGTATGAAAGAAAGCTGCAAATCCTTTAAACTCAAATAAACAATGTAGAACAAAACAGAACAATGTTATTAGGTCAGCTGGAAAACAGCCAAGCTTTGGGTTAAATGAGACAGCCAAAAAAATAGAGGCAGAAATTCATCTAGTCCAAACGCATAATGAGAGGCTGGGAAACCTAACTCATTATGAATGTCATTGTATCTTAACTGTACTTTTTAATTTTCTTTTATCATTTAGAAGGAAGTAGGGAAAGCGCTGAAAGAAGCCTTTGATATTGGAAAACCCCCTTGTGCAGATGCTGCCGTCATTGAGGTAAACTGGGGGGAACTGAAAAGCTCCCATGCTTTGGGGCAGTTGTGTTTTTGCACACAAGTATGTGGGTATTTGGCAAGACCCAGTTTTGCATGTCTCAGGCTAAGCTCAATGTGTTAAAATCCTGCAAGCTGGCTACCATACTTAAACTGGTGTCTGTTTGCTCCCAAACCTGTTTTTTTCCTGGGCATACATAAGGAATAAAAGCCCTTATTAAACTAAGGATAAACTTGAGTTGATCCAAGCTGTAGATGCATTTTCATACAGGCACCTGGACCTTCATGTAACCTTTTGGAAAGTGTGGTGTATGTTACCCAGTCTGCTCTGTGTGAATTCTGCAGAACACTTTTATAAAAGCAGGGAGAGCTGCTGAGCTGTGGCAGGGCCCTGTGTCTGGCAGCGCAAAATGCAGGCAGGCTGCTCCCTGCTCATCTCTGCTGAGACTGCTGCCCTGGTGGGTCAGGCAGAGCGAGGGGATTCTGCAGAGCACAGCAGAGTGCTCCAAGGGCATTGCAGGAGCACACCCTGCTGATTCATGAGCTGCACATACCGTGGGCAGAGGGTGTTTGGATCGAGACCTGCAGAAGCATTAAAATAAATCCTGGAGTTTACACGTAGGCTCAAGTGGTGCCAGAGATCAGGGGCAGCTTGTGGGCTGCCATGACTCTATCTTTCTTCTCTGCTTCCACCAGCAGCAGCAGTCCTGTTTCAGGTCATGAGAGAGGGATGTACCTCCATGGTCCTTTGGGATGGCAGCAACCTCAGTCTTTGGAATCATTGCAGATCAACAGCAGCTGTTTTTCCTTGTGAGGATACAGCTTTAGCTGGCAAGCACTGGCTTTTCTGGCCCATCTCCAATCCAGGCACCGAATGCAGAGCTCACAACAGGGAGTGTTTCCTCCTTGCCTTGCCCTGTATCTGCTGGAGCAATGGAGGAATGATGTATCCAGTGATCTACCTGTGCTGGGGACTTTTAGCTACCAAGCTGTTTTTTAACTGCTCCTAGCTCACAATGGAAAGTTTTCTAACAGGAACTAGAACAAAGCCTGGTTTGAATCCCATAGTCCTCATATCTGTAACATCTGGCCATGCTTCAGCATGAGTGGTTGACTCTGTTGTGTATGCAACTGACAGGTTTGAATGCTCTGGGGTGGGTGATGGAAAAGCCTGGATTAATAGGAAAGCCTTACAAAATTACCACCTCCTCAGTTTTCTCAGGCTGACACTTAAACTTCAGATAGAAAATGAACAAGGTGTCATGGAAACTCATCAGCTGTGGTTTTCCAACACTTTGGGGTGGCATATTTTATCCTGTCCCTTTGGGTGAGCTTTTACAACTGTTGTGAGCAGTGGAAAAACCCATTCATGATGTGAGTCACCCTTTGCCTCTGGCTGACAAGCACTGGGAGAGCACGGCATATGGGTCCATCTGTCTCCTTTTATCCGTCTGGCTCTCCTCCCCTTGCAAGCTTTTGTTTCCACAGAGCAACTAATGGACAGCATTAAGTTGCCACCTGCTCAAGCCTGCCCGATATGGGGTGAATTTTGAGCTGTCTGGCATAGCCCACCTCCTGCAGACACCTGGGCCACCCAGCTGGGGTCAGTGGGGCAGGACATGTGCAGTAGTTTTTAACACACAACTCTGTGTCAGGTGTGAGTGGCAGTGGCTGGGAAGGTGACACCTGCCCTCTCCAGGCATCCCGTGTAGAGACCCTGGCAGAAGTTCAGGACACACAGTTAGATCTGCCTAACCTTCTTTTTAGTGGCTGCACCCAAATTTATCTGCGAGGGTGAGTCAGGCAGAAGCACAGGTGCTCCCGCAGATAGCAGGTCTATGGATGAGCTGAGCTGCCAGGCTGGATGTGGTCAGCAGAGAACATCTGCAGGCACAGGTTTTTCCCCAGGCAGAGGCCTGCTGACCACAACAAAAACAATGGGAGCAAAGGTGTAGGTTCAGGCATTACAATCCGGCTGAGGAAAAATACATTTATTTCCTCAAGGGCTCTCAAAACTGAAGCAGAAGTTGTTGCCTAAGAGGGCAGAGGTATTTGCTGCAGGGTGAGCAGTGGGATTTTTCCTGTTCACTGCATAGGGAACAAATGGCTGTGGCCAGTTTTCTTCTCACATGTTGAAATCCACAGATACTAACAGAGAAGATGGAGACTGCCAGGCGAGTCAGCGAGAGCCTGAGTGAGAAGGTGGAAGCTGAGTGCCTGGAGGAGTGGCTGAGGTTCCTGGAGAGGTAGGAAGGATGTCGTTTTCCTCCTTGGTAAAATTCTTAAGTGGTCAAAAGAAAGAAATCCTGATGAAACAACTGATGATGCTGTGGGTTTTGATGGCTGTTTCCCATCAAGCTGTTACTAGAGAGACAGCACTTCACTACTGTTTGTGTGCTCAGTTGTTATTGTTGGACTAAAGCTGAGGGAACAAAGTGCATCTGGACTAGCTGGGAAAGGATAAAGACTTGGGGGATGTTCTGGAGAGGCTCAGACCTTAAACACACCGGGGAAGCAGGGCAGCCATGCATCCAGTACCTAGGCCTAGCCCTTCCTACCCTGGCTGTGCTTCCCAGGCATGGTGCTTTCTGATGGCTCTGTGGAAGGGTGGGGAGCTCTGCTCTGTCCTGTTTCTCATAGGAGGATGAATGACTTCTCATTTGGCCTCTCACCACTTCCTCTGACTCCCTTCATCTGTTTTTTGTTCTTGGGTGTTTCTTTCCCTGTGTATCCCCCACAGCAGAAAATACCAGGATTGTTGGTTGTAGGTAGTACTTCAGATAGAGATTTAATATCCTTGGCCCTCTACATAATGAGAGGAAGGAAATTCCTATAAAATGGAGTTGTCCAGGAGCCATTTGTGAGACTGAGACTGACAAAGCAGTTGACAGATTTTGTGGGTTATTCGTACACACTGAGATTTTGTTCTGCAGCTTCATCGGCAAAGCCTGAGTTGCTTCCCAGACGGAAATGTTGCAAATCAGCCTCCTGCCTCTTGGTCCCTGGCAGAGATACCCAGGCAGCTTAAGGGCTCTCCCTGTCATTCCTGTATTTTTCTTCATCACCAGCTGGGCAGGGCAGAGACTGTCTCTGTCATGCTATAGATCCCACCTTGGGGGTTGAAACCATGCACTAAAAAGACAAAAAATCACAGAATATTTCTTCAGTTTGTTATTGCTGTCAGATGTGTTATGGAGCATGCCAGATTAAAGGTACTTCTTCCTGTTTTAATTTAGCTATGAAGATGAAGTAAGAAGCTTTCTCCAGCTTGATGACTGCCTACAGATCTGCAGCAGCTTACAAATCCTGGAGAGTTGCTGCCTTCTCAGGTTAGAAACCAGAGCCTCATGACATGGGAAACAAAACGAGTTTTCTGCTGGTCTGATCTCCTTCTGACTCTGGTATGAGGCCAACCTTGCCTCCAGCTGGATCTGGTCATCCAACCCTGTGCACACCAGCCTTTAAGCATGGAAGAAGCCAGCTGCTGTCAGCAAGACCCCTTCAGAGCTTCCCTGGCTGTCCCAGCAAGAGGGAGGCTCAGATGGGGGCTGTGACTGTGGCCAGAGCCTTGACTGCTGCATTTGCAGGGCTATACTGCCACTTTTTGCCCACTCCCAGGACCTTCAGGTGCAGGGGCTGTAGCCATCTCCCCCTTCCTGCAATGAGCAGGAAGAAGGCAGCAGTGGGGACACTATCCTGGCTAACCCTGCTGTGGGTTGTGATGTTGTTCCTTTCCCTAGCCCGATTGTCCTTCAGCAGGAAAGCCTCATAAAGGTTATGCTATGTGTGTGCTAGTGCACTTGATAGGTGCAATCTTAAGTGCTTTGCTGAATGAAACCCCATGGAATATGCCAGGCTCTCCCTGGGGTTGCTAGGAAGGAGAGAAGCAATAAAGCACAGAAGGGTGGAGGAGGATGTTTGCACCTACAAGCTAATTTCAGAAACACTTGCAGCAATGGAGAAAACAAGGCTACTTCTCTTCTTCCAGTGTAAATTTATCCAGGGATCTCTGGAGTCAGCAAAATGCCAAAATCCAACATATGCACGGTGATTACTTGACATCAGAGCCTTGTGTTGAGCCTAGGTAGCTACTTTGTTTGTTGTATTTGCATGTTGCTGATGCTGGATCCTAGACTGAATACCTATGAGTCTCTTTTATGTAATCCTTTACAGCGTTACTGAGAATGAAGTTGTACACTGAGCCTTTCCATAATGTAAAATGTCTGGTTTCAAACTAGTGATAATTTTAACCAAGATTTGCTGACTGGAAGATTGTTCTGATGGAAGATAATTGTTTGTCGTGTATTTGTAGGTTGTCGAAAGCACACGTGATGCCCACCTAGATTCTGTTTGTAGAGGCAACTTCATGCTTACTTGTTTTTGAAAATATTAAATTTTTACTGATCTGATCTCACTAGTGATGGGTACAAGCGACATTTGCGTGCACTGAACTTTCACGTCCTCATGGCAGTGTCTTAATGAGTGCACAAATGCAGCTCACTAAGCTAGCTTTGGACCTGAGCATGTGTCAGTTCAATTACCCAGGCAGCTGTTTTGGTTACAGTAGAAAGAGTTTTGATTTGAGAGAATAGCATGGTTTGATCTGATCAATACTTTCCATGTTAATTTTTTTTAACAGAACTGTCTGGCATGAGCTAACATACATCTGCAGTGTCAGCACTGGCCAGAATGTTAAGGTAAATGGATTTCTAAACAGGATGGAAGATGACATTATGGAGCATTTTCTGCAGACCATCACTTCTAAAGTTAAGGTATGGGAGACCCATTTTAATTCTGACTATTTTCAGACCATATTGGCTGACATGCACTTCCCTCTCATGTCCTTATTTGGAAAAGGTGAAGCCACAGTTTGTCCTTCAAGCCCAGTACTCTCCTCTGCCTTGTCAGAATCTGTATGGACAGCTTCACCTTTCCCAGTTTTGGGATCCCAGTTTCACTCTTTCTAGAGTTTGCTGTTGTGCTACAAATGGGTACCCAGACATCAAAAGTTGAATTTCACTTGTTACCTATTCATTCCCATCAGCTGGCCATCTTCCCAGGACAGTGATAACTCAGAGAGCCCAGGACTGTGCCGAGTAGTCAGGATATAGAGAAGGCTGACCAGAAATGTGTCCCTTCCTTGAGATAAGGTCTCCTCCCTTCACACTTTCTAGTATCAGCCTATTAGCCCAGACATCCTTCACCCTTGTGTCTGGAAAACACAGAATTCCAGGCTCCCAACAGTGCGTGATCCCAGTGCATTTCCCTGGGAAGCTCCCCTGAGAATCTTCAGGCTCATTGCACAGGATCTCTTGGGCATGCTGAAGGCAGCAAAAGGAAAATGACAAGAGAAACTCTGGCTGCTCTGCGCAGTTCTGGTCTCCAGAGCTCAGTGCCAGCCTGTCCCACTTCTACATGGGAACTAGGGATGGTTCTGCAGGGAGCATGGGCAACCCTCGGGGGGAACAGGAGGCCTAGGGCTCAGGTTTCAGTCTTCCAGGTTTGGGCTTAAGAAGTTAGTACACCCTTCCTGAGCTGGAATTGTTTCTTTCTTTCATGTTTTGCTTTTCTTTGAAGTAAAGGCACAGGATGCAGCAGTTTGTGGAGGAGTCTGTTTCCAAGAGCAGAAAGAGCAAAGGCACAATAATCTGTTCTGTTGTTTGTGCAGTGTCTCTACATGTGCATCCTTTGACTTTGTCTGTTTCTTTTCCTCAGGGAACACTGAAGGACCACTTCAAAAAGTGTGACAGTGGTTTTGACCACATCCTCGAGTCCTTAAAGCAAAGCTTTTTGACCTTTCAGAAGAAAAAACCAGATATATATGAGGTAAGAAATAAGTAAGAAAGTGAGAACAAGATGTTACTCAGAAAATCATCTTACAAGAAAGATGGAGAGGGATTTTTTCCAAGGGCATGTAATGACAGGATAAGGGGAAATGGATTCAAGCTAAAAGAGAGTAGGTTTAGATTTTAGGAGGAAGTTCTTTGCTGTGAGAGTGGTGAGATGCAGAAAGAAGCTGCCCAGAGAAGCTTTGGATGCCCCACCTCTGGAAATGTTCAAGGCCAGACTGGATGGGATATTGAGCAACCTGTTCTGGTGGAAGGTGTCCCTGCCCATGGCAGGGGGATTGGAACTAGATGATCTTTAAAGTCCATTCCAACTTAAATCATTTTATGGTTCTGTGAAATCACTAAAACTAGTCCCTGAACCTTTGGATGGCACAGTATTACAACATTAATCCAAACTACAGTTTTGTCTGTTTTCAAATGGACTTTTAAATATCTAGTGGTCTCAATCCAGTACCTCTATCCACCAGAGCTGGATAGTGACAGCTGGGACCTTACGTAATTTCAGCAGAGAAACCAACAAGAGAAGAAATGTTAAAACTGAATGTACCTCCCAAATACAGAGGGGAACATTGGGCTCTACCATCCTCTGATCCTACCTCTGATCCTACCATCGCCCCAATACCATTATACTTGAAATCTTCTCAGCTTCTAATGTGCTTCAACCTTATTCGTAAGGATTATTTATCCCTTTGATGTAGAGTGGCCATAGAGGGGTGAAAATCCAGATTCTTAAAGGGTATAGCCTCTCATGCAGAGCATTGGCAAAGAACAACCTCACAAAGTTTTGTCACCTTTACAGTAGCCTAAACAACTTTTCCAGGATCTCACAACACCCTTGAGTCAATCTCTTCAGCAATGAGGTTGGTACCTGGTGTACCCTCTCTTGTGTGCAGGCTGGATTTGCTGCTG
This sequence comes from Vireo altiloquus, assembly GCA_013396875.1. Classification (NCBI taxonomy): domain Eukaryota; kingdom Metazoa; phylum Chordata; class Aves; order Passeriformes; family Vireonidae; genus Vireo; species Vireo altiloquus. The sequence goes on along the minus strand of VZRF01008113.1, from coordinate 766,755 downwards.
CTACATGTGCCACGTGTCCTCCTAAGCACGAGACTCCCAGGTCTGCAGTCTCTTTGTCAGTGATGATTTTAATTAACCTTTTGCAATATGGAAAATGGTAATTGAAGAGAAAAAAAAAGGATCTATTCTGCTCTTGTTCAAAGCCTGTCACTGGACATTATGTCACATTAGTGCTGGGGGAAGCAGCAGCTCAGTGATGAAACACTGTGCCAGAGCTCTCTGTCTCTTGCTTTGTCTGTTTTGGACAGAGCTGGGGATTTCCTGTACCTTTGGACTACAGCCTAAAACCACTCTGATTTCAATTGCTAATGAAATGTGGTTTCTGTGCAGCAGCCCACCTCCCTACAGAAACACTCACTCTCCCTGGTGTGCACTGCATGGCCTCTGCACTGGGGTTCCTCAGCAGGTAGTGGGAGCTCAGAGGGAGTTGTCCAGGTGACTTCTCTGTGCCCAGCCACAACTGTGTGCCCAAGGACCCTGTGTCTGGTGTGGATGCTCCGGGGAGGCTGCATCTAACTTTGTAGCCCAAACTCTCCCCAGGTGATATATTTGTTAGTCAAGCCATGTGTTCCTGCAGCCCTGGAGTGTAATTGACCTCTGGCTCAGCTAACTGGGCTCATTGCTTTTGATTGGATGTCTCCACACTTATCATCAAGGTTTATGTCATCCACATACAGCTTGGAGGTTGTCCAAGTGTTAGATCAAGCATTTTAAATTAATACTTAAGCAAAGAAATGGGACAGCCATCTGCACGGGCAGAATACCCACTGTCTGCCTTGGTATAGGTGTGGTCTGGACCTTGCTCAGTGCAGGGAAGTTAATCTGGGTGTCTTTGCTCCGGAACAGGCTCTCATCAAGGCTGTCAATGCCATCATTATTACAGAATACATGCAGGCCCTCCTGACCACTCCCAGGAAACCGTCTTCTATGCAGAGGAGGAGGATTGTCAACAAGATAGAAGAAGATCATAGGATGATGCAAACGATCTTTAAAGAGTGCTTAGTAAGTCTTTGATATGGTTACAGTTTTGCTCTCTTTCATCAAGAGCAATACCAGCAGAGGAAAAGACTCTTAAAGCAACAAAAAAGCTTAAGAGTTTTTACCACAAGGGTATCAAGCTTCACAGAAATGACAGTCAGATGTGCTGACAGCCCTTCTGATCTGTCAGAAGCTGTTGGTTCATGGTTTTGAAATGTGTGACTGGAGGAGGCAAGTTTCGCACTGCTGCCACTGACACAAGAATGAGGCGTGCTTCTCTGAGCTGCTGAGACCGCTCCAAAGCTGCCAGCTCCCCCCATCAGGCCTCTGGTACATGGCATGGGGTGGCAGTGCTTTCCCTTGAGCTTCTGGAGTGATGAATCAAATAGGCTGCTCCATATCTTCACCTGCTCTGTGGATTGCCCTATATGGCTGCTCCTCCCTGCACATGGGGTGTGCATTGCTACCCCTCCGTCCAGCCTCCTCCTTCCCCGCAGGCCCTTCCCAGCCCCTCAGAGCTGGGATGATGGCTGCCTGAGCCATTTTCCTGTGATGTGGCATTTCCTCATGGCAAAAACATGCTGATGCTGTTGTGGTTGTGGGGAGGAATGAGTCTTCCTGCAGGGGTAAACACCTCACACTATTGGGAGGTGAAGGTGCATTGCAGAAGATTGGGTGTAAAGCAGAGCCACACCTCTGAAGAAAGGTTGTGCAGAAGTGCTGGTTCTGGTTTGCAGAAACAACTTCAGAAGCTTAAAAAAGCCTGTTTGCTCAATTCATAATCTGATGTAATTGGCAGTGCTGCACACAGCAGCAGATGCCACCAGAGTGTCACATGGGTCCTTTCATTACCCAGGGGCAAGGACTGCAGTGGCAGCAGTGTCCCCTCCTGCAGCTGGTCCAGTTGGATAATCACTGCTGTGCTCATTAGCAGATGCAGGCTGAGAGTGCCCGGGCATGGAGCTTCATAAGGGGCTGTGCTGAGCAGCACAACAGCGATTGCAAACTCAGTCTGGTAACAGGACTCAGATGTGACAGAGCATATAAACCCCTTTGGCTATACTGGTTTTAATAATTTCACAAATGCTGAGTCATTCTCACAACTTGCCAATTTAAGGGCTAGGGACTGAAAATCTATTTTCTCACAGATGAGTCCCTTGCAAGCCATTTGTCAGCAATCCTTACCTTGTCCAACGAATAAAATGAAATAAAAATGGTCGCCTGTAGGCTTCTCTAAAATCCTCTCAGACCCGTTATGATTAATGCATTAGTTTAATGGTGGAAAGCTGGAAGCTGCCAGTGCTTTTAGCTGAAGACCCACCTCTCCTTGAGTGATCAATCACAGATGAATCAATGCTTTGAGCAATTGAACCATGGGGAATAGCAGGAAGGTTCTCTAATATTAGCTCTGAAGTTTACAAGTAATTCTATGCTCAGCATCAGCTTTGGATGTAATGTGCACGGAACAGTGCAAAGGAGATAAAGGAAATCTAATTATCTATTAAAACCCTACATTCAGCAAGGGTGAAAAAAGGCTGCATCTGGTTAGCACTCTTTCACCAGTGTCTCCAGTGTGTGCACTTTCTTACTTGATGTGAGAGCCCTGAAAACCTTGGAGGTGAAATGCACAAGTGATTTTCAGGGGACAGCCTGAGCATCAGTCATGAGGCACACGGTTATGCATGTGAAATGTGCACTCTGCTGCAGACTGAATTTATTGTGCAGTTGCTGCACCTGCTCGCTGCCCTCTCTTCAGGATCTTCCCCTTCATTCTCAAAGCACATTAGGAAATACCTTGCTTCTCTCCTAAGAGCATTTTGTATCAAAGGCACTTAAACACTGCTGACAAGGCACCTCTTTTTTTTCCCTTTTAGACTGCAGGCTGTTTACCTCTGACCTTGCCTGTCTTAACTAAATCTGATGCCATCAAATTCATTAGCATTTTGTAATACTGAGCTTGCCAAGTATGAAGCTGTACAGTACCAGTGCCTCAGGAGCTGAGTACAGATTTTGCACTGAGCAGAGCTAGACATGCTGTGAGCCTGTGGTACAGTGGAAAATGGGGAAGGCTGTCTTCAAATATTATTATTATTTTTAATTTATGTTCAGTGTAGAGGTGCCGCATGGAGAATGTGACCTGCTGTTTCTAATGCTCCCTGGAGCTCAGGGGAACCTGGGCTTCTCTTGACCCATTTTGGCAGCCTGTTCTCCAGGTTTGCTTTGTCAGAGTCTCTGTTGACGTGGTGGCATCAATAATTCAGGGAAGCAATTTAATTGCATTACAGCACTGATGAAAAATGTGAGCAAGACCTGAAGCTCTCTCTTGGTGGTTCATCTGCTGCTTCTCCAGCTCTGCTAAAAATGCTCTGTGTTTTTTGATGAGAGTTTTTTCTCCTGTGTGCTCCAGATTAGAGGGAGTTGCTCATGTGCAAACCATGTCATGTTCTTTACACTGTCCAGCCCTGTTTCCCACTTTTTTTCTATTAGAGGATCTGTGTCCCCTCATCCTGTCCCTAAGGTTGCTTTTCTGTCCCTGGGCTTGCTTTGGGGCAGCAGAAATGCCAGCATGTTTGGCCAACAAAGCTTGTTTTCATACAGGTCAAGCACAGCCTGTGCTTACCTCTAGAAGCAAACCACTTCCCACAGGGTGAAATGGCCCTGAAAGGACAGGTAATTTAGGGAAAAATAATGTGAATTTGTCAACTTTGCCAAAAGAAATGCAGGAGGGGATTCTGTACTGCTGAAGATAGTTGCCCAGACACCCTGGAAACAGTCTGTGACAGTTCCCCAGGTTCTTTTCTGTGACCCTGGGGAAAACCAGATTTTTATACATGCACAGACACTCCTGAAAATCTTATAAGCCACACAGAGAGATTTTCAGTCTGACACAAGTCCAGCTCTTAACACCATGTGCTATTTCTTTTGCCCTAAACACACCATTGCTTCTCTCCCCAGGGTACTGCAGCTGGCTCTCTCAAGGATCCCATAAAAGCAATTTTAGAACTTATTCAAACTTCTGATCCTGAGGGGATGAAAATAGCACTTCTGCCCATTCTAAAAGAATTTCCTGGCCTCAGGTAATGTCTTTTATTGGATTGACTTCTGTACATTATTACTTGACAGCAGAAGACCTAAAACAATATTAGTCCTGCGATACTCTTGCAGCGTGTTGGGTCAGGCACAGGGGCCCTTTGAATGTACTCACTGGTGCCTGGTTCATACCTTTGTCAGGCATGAAGTGGTGGAGTTGAGATTTCCTTCTGTAAAGGTTGAGGATGGATGAAATTGCTGTCAACAAAGCAGAAATGCTGTGGAAAAGTACTACCTGGATGCAGAATTTACAGGCACGTGTGTCAAATGTAGGTTTCAAGAACATCCTTAACTCGGGCATTTCATAACTTCCAAACCCGTGGCTTTTGGCTTCAGCACTTCACCAAACATTGTATAACTAAATTCACAAATTTCTAGGTGTATTCAGCAAGAATATACACTTGTATTTTTACGTGAAACTCTACAGAATAGAAATAGATTTTACTAGGAAAGAGACCTCTAAGCTAACTGTATTTGTTCCAAAGCTTGTGGTTTATTGCCTCTATCTTTAGTTTGATGTGCTGTGCTAGTGCCTGTGTTTTTCTAACTTAACATGATTGCAGTGTAGAGCTCTCTGTCACAGGATGCTGTGAAGGCCAAAAGTGTGAATACCTTCAAATGTGAGGCAGACAATTTGTGGTAGATAATTATTTCAGTGCCTATTCAACGTGACAGCCATGAAATAACCCACAGCAAGGGAAGTCTCTAGACTTCTGCAGGAAAGACTGCTGTAGGCAAAGAAAAAAATAAAGACAAAGAGATTGTGTTATACTTTATCTGGTTTCTTCCTTTTTACTTTACTACTTTTGAAGATGCTATTGACCTAAAAAGCTGCTTATCTGATAGAGCATAGCAATGATATGTATATATGTATATATATAGTATAGGAAGTGGGCGTAGAAAATTCTCATAAGACCCAGATCTCAAAAAAGGTCATCCTGGTGTTAGTGGATGCACTGCTCTTGATTACAACAGATTTGTTTGGCTTGGATACATTTGACTTATATCCAATATGGTGTTACCCTGATCAGCGGAACAGTGCTCTGTAGAACAAAAACCCTGTAGCCTTCCACATGAACAAGAATTAGCCCCATTTGAGGGGAGAAAAGATATCAGAAATGCTTCCCAATGGTCAAATGTTGAGTGATCTGAAACCCTTTATGATAGATACAGGTCTTTTTCTAGGAATAACCTGAGCTGAACGTTTCGAACACTTCACAGGGATGCTGTGTGTGCCCTGGGCTTGAGACCCATGAGCTCAGCCTTGTCCCACACTGCTCTTGGGATTTGGCCTCCCCCTTAGGGAGCCAAAGGTTGTCAAAAAGCAATTTCCAATCTTTGGTCTGATCCAGCAAAACTGACTGATAGGAAATAAGATTTTTTTTTTTTCCTTGACTCACTCACTGACCTGCCCTCTTATTGCCCTCCTATTCTTTTGGAAGGAAGGAACACCTGAGTGCAGTGCTGGACATCAAAGACTCGCTCAGCCGAGAAGACAGAGCTGCTCTCTTGAAGGCATTTCACGATAATTGCAGGGAACCGGAAACAGAAGCAAACTTGCTTTTTGCAGATATAGAAGTAAAACCTAGAAAACATGGACTTTGTGGCTGCCTCTGCTGTTAGCAAAGGTGAGTATGTGTGAGTGTGCTTGTGTGTAACACGGGTACCTGCACAGGTAGGCATCCCTGCTTACAGGGAGGTGGAGCTGTAGCTTCACCTCCGCAAGGTCTTCATTGCTCTATTATTTGGTTCTACTTCCCTCTCTCTGCCTGCAGACTTCCACATCCTGGAGGATCATGTTCTAGGCACTGCAGGGTGCTGAATGCTTAGATGAGTGATTCGGGTTACAGCAGGGACAAAGGAGAATACAGGGCTCTTCCTCCCCATCTTTTGCTCCTGTCTGTGTGTCCCTGCAGCAAGGTCTCTCTGCAGCATCCTGTCCCTCCCAGCTCTTACCCTCTGCATGGGCAGTGGCTCCCAAGCAAGTGCTGTTCCCTCCCAGGGCAAGCCAAGGGGTCCTCTCAGTGATCCCCCTGCTTCCCTGGTGCTGAGGGGAGGGATATGTGAGCCCCACTACTGCCCACTCCATGACAGCTGCATTAATTAAACCAGACTTGGCCCCATTTAGGTGGCTGTGCCGTGCTGTGAAAACCAGAAGCAAATGTGTCCACTACATGCTGGCAGCAGCAGCTGGAGGCAGAAGAGATAAGGGTTAAAATCAGAGAGATGGTTGGCACCGTAAGATGTTAAATCCAATGGCAAGAATTGCCAAGGATCATTTGGAGCACTTGCAATTGCCTCTCAGTCTCCCAAGGGAATCCTTCGTAGCCACAAATGGGCATTTTCATTTTTTGTGGGGGGTAAGTTCCAGCAGATATCAAAGTTAAGCAGCTCCTCATGCTTTTAAAATACTCCTTAGTGGAAAACATTCAGCTGTTTTCTTCACTTTAATTAATTAGCAACTTCTTGTTAGTCCAAATTTATCAGCTCCAGCTCAGAGATGGGGAATTTTGTTTTATGTTGGCCAGGTCAGAGCTCCCAGTGATTAGAAATAGTCCTGCTCAGTAAATAACTACAGATTGTCACCAGTCACCTTCTGTTGCATAAGCTGACTAGTCTGTCTCAGGTTGAGAAGCACAGTCCCTTTCCTCCTCCACTCTCAGGTGTCACCATTTATTTATAGTTACCCATGTTAGCAGATCAGGGATGAGTTATGCAGGACTCTGCCCTCCAGGCACAGACAGACAGCAGGCTGCCCTGGTAGCAGGGAGAAAAAGCAATTAGAGAAACAATTAATAAGCACACAAGCTTCCCCTCCTAATGAAAACTGATTCTGATATAATGAACTGGCTGTCAGCCACCCACGTTTATACTCTCCCTTAAAAAAATTACCCACAGCATCACCTTTGCTTTAGTAAAGGTATTGAGGGACACGTTTTTAAAGCATTGTAAGTCACTTAATCTTCTATTTGCTAAAATCCCCTGGGTAAATAGACTCCCAAATCCCAGCAGACCTGGCTGAGTCTACAGTGTGGTGGACACACATGCCTAGCACAGTTTGGTGGCCTCACCTGAGCTCAGGGGCACCAGTAAAGGTGAAATCAGTTCTGGAATGTGCCACCTTCCTCCTTCCATCCCAGGGCTGTGATTTTGCTGCCATGCTCTGGGGTGTGACCTCTGAGTAGGCACTCTGGGAATCAGCTGCTTTCTCCTTGCCAGGAACATATTTGTTGCTCCTGCATATGGAGGTGGCAGGACTTTTGAAAAGCAGTGGTTTTGGTTGTTTCATGTTAGCATGAAATATCCTTCCAGAAGAGGAGTGAGAAGGTTTGGCTAGGGAGGGCAGGCAGCAGTAGGGGTGCTGCCCATGGCTGTGGGCCCATGGGTTGCTTAGCCCAGGAAGTGGAGGATTTCAGCAGGTAAGTGTCAATACACAAGAGTGCGCACAGGAGGAATGTTTCTGCTGTTTGACTCTTGCACATGTTCTGACGAGTGCTATTTAATTACCCAGCTTTTTTCTTGCCTTCCCTCAGGCCTGCTGAGAGAAACATGAGGCCTTGGTCCCCTGTGCCTGAATCTGCAATCACAGCTCCTTGAAAGCTTCACATGCAGCTGGATGCATGAAGAAGCCCATCAGCCATGGAAGACACAATTCCTGCACGTTTGCAGGAAAACCATGTGGCACAAATCCTAATCTTATATGTAAAGTCCAGGAGGAAGATGAATGGGATATGGTAGAAAGACCTTTCTTCAAAGTTTCCTAAAGATTGCCACTCAGCTGAGTCCTGGTGGTTATTCCCAGGATGTGGCATGGTGGCAAGTGTGGAGGAGGAAGGAGGTTTTCCCTCACCAAATTCCTCTCGGTTTCCATCCCGTGTTCCGTGAAATCTCTCATGAAACAGGGGACTGCAGCACCACATGGTGTCCCAGCATTGCAACCTCCTGAGGGATCCAAGCCCTCTGTTAGGGAATCTTGCCTGGCACATTGTGCTGGAAATGCCTGCAGGTCTGGGCACTTTGGTCTATCCCCCAAAGCCTGACTTGCATCAGGAGAGTGCAGAGAGAGCTGCCTCTCCTCTCTCTCATGAAGGCTGTGGCCTGCTTTGGGGGCAGCCTGACATGGTGAGGTGTGGGATGGGAAACTCTTCCTGTATGAGTTTTACAGCTGGCTCCGGAACACAGTCTTGCATTAATTTTTATACCTCAGTTACTGGAAGTTTCCTCTTGGAGAGGGAGGAGAAAGCCTCATGGGAAGCAGGCAGTAAAAGGAGCTGTTTGTCCCAGCCTCTGGGCTAGTTTTCAAATGTAAATGGGCAGTTCTGAAGGGAAAACCCTAACTTTTCTTCCTGGTTATCTATAGACTGGTCACAGCCTCTAAGCTGGATGTAGTTCAAGGCCCTCCTTTGCTATCATGTGAATATAGGCCATGACTGCTCCTCTCTGACACAACAGGCAAGCAAAAAAACTCTATGTCACATGTGCCAGTGCTCTTCTGAGCAGCCATTCCCCCTCAAGTCTGCTTCCTTAACAAGAAAAGGGAAAATTTGTGCATAAAAAGTCAATGTGTGATGTGTCATGCCCTGATACCCTGGGAAATGCAGACCCAGCTGAGTGCTGCCACATTCTGCAGTGCTGTGCCATCACTCAGGAACACAGGTGTCCCATCCTAAGTCTGTGCATGCAGGCAAGGTCCTGTGAGCCAGACAGGAGCCAGGCCAGGTTTGTAATCGTCATTCGCTTCGATCCTGGCGCAGTGCTGAGCATGGGGTAAGTGTCAGAGGAGTAGGAAGAAACAGGTTGTTCCAACTCCAGGAGTTGTGTGCTTTCAGGGTACCAGGAGACCTGTTACACTTCATCCTTCACATCACTGAAGGGCAGTGAGAGCATCCCATGGCCTGCCTGCCTGCCCTTCCTGACTGTACAGCTGCTCCAAAAGCTAGCGCTGGTGTCCCTTACATTTCATAGCTGTTCATTGTATCTTCACTGAGACCTTCCCTGGGATGTGGGAAGGCTGGGTAATCTGGGGGAGCTAAAGCCTGGCTGGGTGGGCATGGGTTGGGCTGCAGGGCAGATGAGGCCCTGCCTTCTGAAGGTTGCCAGCCCTGCCCAGCACCCTGGGCCAGTCACCCTCTCCTGCCTAACTGCACATTTTTCAGGGGTGGGAAGGGATGACAGACCTGGATGACAGACCCTATTGTGACAGCAGTGTCAGGGTCAGCCTCTGCCAATGGGGATTTCAAGCAACAAGCCTTCCAGAGAAAATAAATAAAACCCTCTCTGACATTTCGATCACTGTCGGGCTAAAAATAATCCCTCAGTATGTGGACAGTTCTGGCCACGCACATGTCGATGTGTGTCTGTGCTGTTTGACATCTGCAGCCAGACACGGATGTGTTCTGCTTGGAATCAGCAGCTGGGAGCCCCAAGGGATGCCAGGCTTGCCATTGCTGTGTGCTCATCAATGAGGTTTTGTAGCAGCAAGTTTCTGCACCCTGTGTGAAGCATCTAGTCATGGAGAGACCAAACAAAGACCTGTGTTTGTCCATGGGGTTTAGTGCTGGCAGCACAAGTGAGGTTTTCCAGAGCCAGAGGGCCCAGGGATGTTGGCTGGGGTGGGCATGGGGGTGATGGGAAGAGGTGGCCTGGTGTGGAGGCAGATGGTGTGGGAGGGATGTCCTTGAGCACCTGCAAGTCACCTGCAGAGAGCAGATGGTGTGTGGGGAGGCCCCTAGGAGGGGAGGCAGTAGCAGGGGAATTCTGGGTGACTCCCTAGGACTGTCTGAGGTGATCAGGGAGGGGAGGAGAGATTGCAGGGATGGGGAACGAGGGATTTTCATTGTTCGATGAAATGGATGAGGGATTTTAATGCACTCTGCTGTGTGACCTGAACTTCCCAAGTGATCCAGCCTCCTCCTTTCTAGTCTTCACCCTAACCTGGGGCTAAAGCGCTTGTGTGGGATTTGTGCCACTCTCTGCAGAGGGCTGGAAGCAGGGTCACACTCAGGATCCTTCTGCAGGATTACCTTGTGGCCCTGGGATGTGGGCAGGGACAGCCCTGCCATTGCCACCAGACTGCCGGAGCTGTGCTCTTCATCTCCCATTTGACCTAGCATCCAGCGACTCCACCTCTGCAAGAAGGACAGGATCCCTCAGAAGCTCCCTGCACAAAGTGCCTCTCCCACTCCGTCTGCGCCCAAGGTTTCACTGGGATCCCCTCGGCACAAGGGTTGTGCCACTGCCATGCTCACCCATCACCCAGACACATGCCAGGCTTGGGATGTGGGCAGGAAGGAGTGACAAGCTGCTCTGGCTATTTTGGAAGCTGTGCTCCATCACCTCTTCAGCTCTACTTGGGGCAGAAGGGTTGTGTGATGAGCAATGATCTGCCACCCAAGTCCCTCACACAGCTCACAGCCAGGGTTTGGCTGGCTGCTTTGAAGTGCTGCTACAGTGCCTTGCCAGCCAGTCCCCTCATTTGAGCTCCTGTCTCCAAGGGTCACCTTCAGTGCTTGGTGCTGAGGACAGTGGAAAGCAGATGCTCCTTAATTATGCTGCAAGATCTGAGGGAAGACCTGACATTTGCTGAGGTGCCACCTGTGCTTCCCTGGTTTAGTTAGTGGCTTTGCCAAGGATGTGACAGGGAATGGAGGGCTTGATAGTGAAAAACACAGGTAATACTCTAGGACATGCTGAGCTCTGTTGGATATCAAATGTATATGAGGAGAATCAGTCTCTAAAACTGAGACCTCAGAGAATGCAAGCTTTCGGATTGCAAAGTTATACAGTCAAGAGTGTTTTATTCCCTTCCCTCCCAGAAGGAGCCTGTCAGCAATGGGAAACTCATACATTAATCCAAATAACTTGCACGCACATTTGAGGCTTTCTTCTCCAGTACCCACCTGGGAGTGATGCCTGGTCCACGGGTGGGGAAAGGGGTGTGTGTGTGACAGGCAGCATGGCAAAAGACACCCTATTCCCCCCGAGCACATCACTGAGGGATGGATTTTAAGGCTGAAATGCCTGCCTTTACGGCAGCACCCCACTGTCCATGAGGAAAAAACAAGCAGGAGGCACTGGCGTACGCTGAGATCTCCGGCTCTGTAGCAAGGGTTGGGCTAGATTCCCCCAGTTTCTCCCAGCGGCCCTGGGGACACCCGGACTGGGAAGGGTACACTCCTGGTGCCATCTAGTGGCACTTGGACACGGAAAGGGCCGTGGCTCTTTAATGTTTATTATTTGCATTATTATTATGGGGCATTACAGGGAAATATGCCTACGTGAAATATCAATTGTGTGGGGCGTGAGTGGCCCCTTGCCAGAGTGTGACTTGAAGGACAATGAAACGCTGGGAACTCTGCTGTGAAGTAGGATGCTCAGAGCACTTAGATGTGTCTGCCCACCCTTCCCAGCAGGTTTATGGGAAGATTGTGAAAAACAGTGATGAGCAGGATAGTTGGGATGTGTCCTGTGATTTAGGGAAACAGCTGGAACTTGCGAGTGTGGAGAGGACAGGTTGGGAGGCAGTGCTGCAGAGCCAGGACCCAAGGACCTGATTTCTTCCTACTTCACAGAAGCCAGGCTTCCTGCTTCAGTAAAGGGCTTTAGGATAAGGTTTTAGTTGGCTTAATCCGATCTAAGGCCATATGGGCACCTGAAGACTGTGCCCTCACCCCTGCGTGCCTCCCCACCACCCCATCATGTGGCTCCACTTCTGTGACAGCAATTTAGCAGCCAAAATAAATAATCCTACATGGGTTTGCCTCTCCTATTTGCTTTTCAGGAGCTCTGGTTACATTTCTCCAAGCTCCAGCTGCCAGCTTCACGCCTGCTGACTCTCCTGTCTCCTATTGCTGTCCTGGTTTTCAGCCTGGTCCCAGCTGCTCTCCCCAAGCTGCCCCCTTGTGCACTCCAGGGGCCGTGGTTGCCTGTCCTGTCCAACTTGGCTCACACAGCCTGTATGGGGCCATTGCATATTGTCCCAATGGGATGGTCTGAAAGGAGCACCAGTCTGCCAGCAGTTAAAAAAAATGGACTGAGTTTAAAGCAGCTGCTGGGAAAACCCCTGTGTTTCAGGCATGGGACAAAGTACTTGCAAGAGCAGACTGGAGCTATTTGTTATACCATGTACCCTTGCAGGGTTTGGGAAAAATTGTAAAGCCAATCTTGGTTCACAGACGAGTATTAGATTTTTTTCTTCACCCTCTGAACTTCTTCACACTGATCTTTTGTGCCTAACAAAATGGGCTTGTGCTATAAGGAATGATGTAATTTTATTTCCTTCCAGGCTGCCCAGTGCTGAGAAAGATTCAAATCTTCATTCCCAGGCGCTTGCTGCAGCTCCTGCTGTTGGTGCCACATGGTCCGTGGCCCATTCTGCCCATGTCTGCTGGGGTCTCATCCAGCACGATCCAAATTTTGGAGGGAGAGGAGGGTCTAGGAAGAGGAAGAATAAGCCCATGCTGTGGTGTTGCGGCTCAGGGAGAAGCTGAGGTCGATGTTAAGCATGAACTTTTCATTGAGAGCTCTGTGGGAGAGGGGGCAGAGCCCTTCTGAGCACAGACCAAGGGATGACCCCTTAGCGCGGCACCAGGAGGTCCCCTGGCAGAGGGGCCGTGCTGAGGGCAGCCCCAGCCCCTGCCCTGCCTGTGTCACCTCGTCCCCTCGGCAGCGAGGGGACCTGACTGCCCCAGCCCCAGCTGACCCCCGGGATGCCTTCTCCTGGCTGCCGAGCGCCCGTGTGGAGCCGGCATCCGCCACTAGATGGGAGTAAAACCTGCGGGAACAGCCGGGCCCACGCGTGGGGGAGCGGAGCGCGGGATGCCCCTCACGGTTAGCACGGGAGGGTTTCTCCTGCCAGACACGGGCCCAGCGCCAGTGCCGACTGTCGCCCATCGGCAACTGGTAGCTGATGTTCCTGAGCTCTGTCCCATCGACTTTCAGCTTAAAAACTCAGGACAGTGGAGCTGGGTTCATTTGCAGGGAAAAATCTCCCTCCTCTTCGGACAACCGCAAGACCGATACAGGCTTCAGTCCTGTTCTAACACCCAGCCGGGCCCTGGGGTGTCTCCCTGGCCCCTCAGCCTCGAGGGGCTTCCTTCTCCTATTGTATTTACACTTAGGTCTCCCATAAAATCCCCACCAACTCACTTGTCTTTCCTCCCTGGGACGTTGACCCTGGCAAAAGTGTTTTGCTAAGGCTGTGCCCATCCTTGCTTTGCCTCCTTCACTGCCGTGGGGAACCCCTTGCAGCCAGGCTCCCCTGCCCTTATGGGGTTTGCTCACCCCAGGGCTGCTGCAGCTGTCCTGGCTGTCCCTGGCTCAGGCCTGTGCCCAGAGCACAGCAGAGTCCTGTGGCGTCCTGTGGCAGGAGTTTGTGCTGCAAGGGGAGAATGCCATGAGGAACACGGGGTGCACTGTGTCATAGCTCAAACCTGTGGTGGTTTCTTTATAAAGGTTGTCCTGGGCCAGTGAGGATGCTGCTGTTTCGTGTCCTACATGGTCATTGATAACTGCATTGTCAGCAGTACTTTCTTGGCTCTTTCTTAAAGCAAACAAGCACAGGCTGGTGGAGCTCAGGCCTCAAGATCCTAATCAAAAATAGTCATGCCTGAAATGTTTTCCCCAAGAGCGCCTGATAGCCACATGGACTGGAATTACTGTGGGAACAGTGGGAAATGTCTCTGCATACCAAACACTTGTTGCAAGGAGAGAGAAGTGGCAGTGACTGAAGGAGCCAAGTGCCCATATCCTATGAGGCAGACTGAAGCTCAAGAAGCAGAGTTCTGGCATCACCTTTCCTACTGCCTACCTAAAAAACAGGACCCTGGAGGAATGTGGAGCTGCCAGCGAACCTTGGGTATTCACAACATATGAGGAAGAATTGAGTAAGTGGTTTCCTGAGACTGATCAGGGAAGAACTGCCATCACATGACCAGGGCTTGATATCAAAGCCATTGTGGAGCTGAATTTCCCTGAAGACTGCTTTACCTTGCCTTCCCTTCCCGCTATTGAATTTCTTCCTGGAAGAAAATCTTACCTCTTTGAGGGCCAATATCTTGTCTAGGCCTGCTTTCTTTTCTATATTGGATATGTTGGTTCCTTCAGTGCTTACTCAGACATTTCTGGTCTGTCTGTCATTCTTCCTCTTGCCTTTTGGACTCTGAAATGCCAAGAGTGGACACCGTACAAGAGCTGAGCTCTGACGATGACAGCTGGAGTAGGGGAGTTTCTCTCCATGTTGTCCCGGTGTCACTCCTTTTTGCATTTCCCAGCTAGAGGCTTCATTTTCCACAGCATTGTGCTGACACAGCCTGTTCATGACCTGTCATTAGTCCGGAGTGTTTGAATTTCTGCAGAGTTATTACTGAATGGGCAATTTCCTCCCTGTGTTTGTACAGTTGTTTACTTCTGTTGCATTGCCATATGCTGTTCTTGTTGTGTTTGAACTGCATCCTATTGTTTTTTGTATTTTTCTGGATAATTCTGAGATTGGATTCTGTTCTTTATCTCTGGCCACTGTGCTTGTAGTCCCTGAAACTCTTGTAAGCATTCTCTCTATTTCAGCATGCAAATCATTAATGCATCTGGCTCAGACAAGGCTCCTGGGAACTTGCACTCAATATCCACTGCAGTTTTGCTCTGATCATGGATCTCTATCCAGTTTTGTGTCTGCCTCCCAGAAGCTTTGCAAGAGCAGACCCCCAGCCTAAGGTCTGTATGCCCAGAGGGAGGTGTGATGCTTCTCAGACCTGTGCCAAGCCATGGTCAGAAGACATCTCTCCCTCATTTATTTACATGAATGGTACTTGAGATATCGTTAAAAACCTTGTTAAAGTCAACAGCCCCAACCATTCCACCTGAACATGAACAAAAACTTCTTTACTATGAGGGTGACTAAGCACTGATTTTCAGAAGGGGCTTGGACCCAATCCTGAGTAACATGGTCATGGGGACCCTGCTTGAGCAGGCAGGTTGGACTGGATGACCTTCAGTGGTGCCTTCCAACATTACCCTTTCCATGATTCTGCAATCAGCAGCCGCTTGGCTTTCAGGGAAGTGAAACTCTTGCCCTGGAGGGAAAGAAAATAGATTTAGGCAGAACAAATTTGATTAAAACAGTCCTCGTGTATTGTCTTGGTATCATTCTCATGCTGAAAACTCTTTAATTCTACTGATATTTTTCCAGGAAATGTCTTTTAAGATCAACACTGCTTGCTCTTGTCCAGAGAGCGACCTCCCTCTTGGCCATTGAGGTGGATGGCTGGCTGCAGGAGGGCTTTTCCAAATATGCCGTGCAGGGACAAGTTGAGTGGATGAAATCCACCTCTGGAAGACTCTGGTTTATTTAGGCTGCAGTGGGAGCACAATTTGTTAGCATTATCTTATTTAATTTACTTTTTGGCAGCATCATTGGCATAAGCAGCCCCTCTGCATGTGTGACCTCCCCTGTGCTAGTGCACCTCTTGGGGGCTGGGCAAGTGGTGGATGGGATGACAGAGGCTGCTTAAGCCAAGGCTGCTGTTGGAGCTGATGCACTTCTGAGCACTTAAAATTTTGTTCCCCTGGTGTTTCTCAACCCTCAGTACCGACATCTGTGCTTCAGCTTTCCAGTTGCTCCCCAGATGCCTGTGCCACAGTTTTATATTAATCTCCTAGAATCTGAATAGCTTGTTTTCTTTACGAAATTCCTTCTTGAACTTCAAGGGATTAAGGAATTTATGATTCAGCTGAATTCCCAACATGCTGCACATCCTCCTACTGCACTGGGAGGTTTCTTCGTGCCTTTAATATTATGTCCTGAGGAGTTGCCTGCTCCTCTAAATTCCTCTTTTCTCTTAGACCAACCTGCCCCCGGGTCTCTCCTGTTTTATCTGTGTCTGTAACCTGCTCTCACTTACTTCATTTTTCCAGTTTCTTCTGTCCTGAGAATTGACATTTCTCTGGTCTTCCCATACCTGGTCCTGTTTTCCTCTGCCCAGAGCTGGATCCTTTCTCCCACCTATGAAGAGGGGGATCAGAAAAGCAGTACTGAGCCCTGTGTACTCAGTGCAGGGGTGAAGAGCACTTCCCAGGGCATCTGTGAAGGCTCAGGCTCACAAGGGGCATCCTTAACATTGAAGCTGGGCAGCCCCCAGGTACAGCTAAATTGAGAGTTGGGGGGACAACAGCAGAGCAGGGGATGCTGGAAGGAAAGTGTGGTCTCTCCAAAATAGCAGACTGGGGAATATAAGAGGTCTGAGGAGGGGGATAGCCCAGAGGCTGAGGGCCGACATGCCTCACCCCCATGGGTGCCTCCAACACTGACAGCCTCTGCCCAGCACAGGGATATTTTGGGAATAGGAACTACCCTGAATGGGTGAACTCCAGATAAACCACTTCTGCAGCTGTGCTTCAAGCTGAAAAGTCCGCAGGATCCCTGGGGACACTGAGGCACATGGCCCTGGGCATAGCTATCACACATCAGTGCTGTGTCTCAGTGTCCATTCTAAATCTGCAGTGCTGTGGCTGCATGTCCTGTTGTGTTTTGCCAGGCGAGTCCCAGCTGTGAGAAGGTGCTGGGGGTTTGTCTGTCCTGCCTCACTGCAAGGCCCTGCAGGCAATCCTGAGCTGGTGTCTGGCTTGTTTGTGTCTTGGCCTTCTGCAGAGTCTGAGGTGCCAAACCCCCAGGATTAAGGCATGTGTTTAGGGCTGTCCCTCTCCTATACCAGCAGAATGCTGGGGCTTTATTTAAGGGCTGTAAGGATGCAGGAAAAGAAGCGATTCTAGTAAATCACGTGTCTCCCCAAGGATTTTGAAACTGTCCAGGCTGCCAGACATGACACAAGCTCATATTTCAGCATGCTTTAAGCACTGTGTCAAAGCAAATCTGTAGCTACCAACAAAGGCAGAGCATGGCCTGAGTAATTTGGTTGGAAAATCCAGATCCCAGTTCCTCCATTTGTGGACAAATGACAGAACACTGCACTGGAGGAACAGCACTCTGGGTTCATTTAGATGGCATCTGATTTCCATTTTCATAAAAGCAGAGAGGTTTATGTTAGCCTCAAATGTTTTGCACAATGCTCGGCTCCTTTGCCCGGCACTGATGAAATTCCCCTTTCACCTCAGATAGGATGCAGATGGATGCTTTCCCTTGGCCGTAAGTGAGGGCTGGGGACAATTCCTGTGCTGGCCAAGTTCTCCTGAATCTGCCAGGCTCTTCCAGCACAGGCAGGCAGCAGTGCTGTGCCAGTGAGGTGCTGTGCCACTGAGGTGCTGAGACTTCGATACTGGGAGCAAAGGCTGTTTCTCAGCCTGGACTGACACCTCCAGCATCTCCTCCAGGGCTGTGCTCAGAGGTGATGTCAGGGAGTTTGGACACAATGGCAGCAGCCTGTACTCTAATAGCCAATAGTTTTGGAAAGGCAGTGTTGTTGGCCAGAAGGATCTCCACTGAAGTCTCCACTCCATGCCTGCATGCAGGAGAGATTTCCCAATAATGGATGTGTAGTCAGTACAGGGTTCAGTGGATGGGTCTAGACCATGAACAGAGGTTGCAGAAGCTGGGCTTGCTTAAGCTGGCAAAAAGTAAGACAAAGAATAATTTAACAGCAACTCACATGGAGAGTGGTTACATGGTGACAGAGTCAAAATATCAGCAGGTGACACACCGAGGGAAAATGGGCACAGGTTGTAGTTCAGAAACTTCAGGTTCAACATCAAGGAAAAACTTCTTCCCTAGGAGATGATCCAGCCCAGAGAGGTGGCAGACTTGCCTCTTGATGGTTGTTCAAGACTTCTCTAGGCAAAACCATAGGATGACCTGAGCTAGTATTGGCAATGATCCTGCTTTGAGTGGAAGGTGGAGTGGAGCCTCTGGAGCCCCTTTCCAGCAGTGGTGTCATCCTGTGAGACTCATGGCCAAACTGACTTAGAGCTTGTGTGAATGCTTATGTGTAATGGAGCATCACTTCTCACCTGCCTGAAAATAAACAGGAGGTGAGGGCTCTGTGGTCTTTGGCAAGTTTCTTCCCAAGCATGGTGCAACAGGGAGGTTGATGGAGCAGAGGGTTGGTGAAGGACACATCTGTAATTTCATAACACTTACCTATTGTACTAAGAGAAAGGGCAAACAAAGAGAGGAAAAACAGAATAGACTAGAGTGGTTTGCATCTCCTCAAAGGCAGGAGTCTTTTTCTTCATCCCGCACTATGTGAGACAGACAAAGTCCCTACCAGGGAGCAGATAAGAGCAGAATAGAAGGACAGAAATTTCCCTGTGTCACTGGATGGTCCTTCCCAGTCTGGAGCTTGTTGGCATCAAGGACCTAATTTTTCGTATTGCTTCCTGGGAAGCAAGGCCTCCTAAGAGGCTGTGTCAAGGTTGGAATTTCCCACAAGGCCCTGCTTTCTTAAGTCATTGAACTAAGAAGTGGTGCTTGCTTAGGATGTTTGTTCTTGTTGACATGACTGAAGCATAAACACATGTCCCAGCTGCACACAAGGACATGAGGCAGAGCTCCAGGCTCTCATTAAGTCCAGAGTAAAAAGATTTGGGAGTTTTTTATGAGGTAAAATTGACTGGAATTAATAAATGCAATTCATGGAATTTATAAAGGGTTTCTTGCAAAGGGATCTTCTATATTTAACATAGAATCATCTTTGTTTTGTTTTTCTACTGGGTGACAAGAAGAAAGAAAACAGAATATGATTTTTGCGAAGAAATATGAGAAGACTGATTTACCAATCTGACTTCTTACACTGCCTTTGGAATTGAAAATGAGGTTTGGCAATGCCTGAGGGTGACCTTTCACACTGTCACTCACTGCTTCTCTTGAACCTTTGGGTACTACACCAAAATTATGAAAATAAACACAAATTTCAGATAGTATGGAGCCAAATGACACAATCCACAAACCTCAAGCATCTGGAGCATCTGGGAGTGGGTACAGGACAGCAGCATGGCTCAAGCCAAACATCTGTCCAGCCCAGCATACTCTCCATGCCAGTGTCAAGAATAGATGTGCAGGGATAACTGGAGTGGTGGGAGAGGCATGATCCACACCCTTGTATTCTCCCATACCCCAACACTTTTCAGCTTACACATTTCCTGAGCTAGAGCAGTGTCTGTATTTGAGAGCCCTCAGTGCTGTTTTATTCCTCCTGCCCCTTCTCCATCCCTGATTGTTTCCTGCTTTCAGCTGAGCTTTTAGTAACCACAGCATCCTGCAGCAGGAGCTGCTGCAGCCTAATTACACCTTGTGCAAAAAAAGCTTCAGTTTTCCGGTTTTGGGTTCTGCACCTACTGCCTTCATCTGATACCTCTTGTGTGGGAAGAGACAGTTTTCCTCTTTCCACCCTATTTATTCTTCCACTATTCTGCATATTCCCATCCTCAGCTGGCCCGTTTCCAGCCTGAAGAGTCCTGTCCTGCTCATCCAGAAGCTCTGCCATGTCTTTGCTCTGGACCTTCTCCTCTGCTAGCACCTCTTTAAGGTGGAGGAATCCAAACTGCACAGTTCTTGAGCTGGCGCTGCCATGAGTTGTTGTTATGACATGATTTTCTGCTCCTGATTTGTTTACTTTTTTCCCTTTTCTTAGTAACTCCTCACATTTAATTTGAAGTTTCTTCTCTCTTCCTTGCATTAGGTAACATTTCTACAGTGCTATCTGCCCAGGGTCTCATTTGGCTCCCATGTTTTGTATGTAAAACAAGAACTTGCTTCCCTTTGCATAATCTCTGCCACTTGAACACCTGTTTGCTAAGCATCGTAAGGTCACCTTTACTGCCATGAGACATTTGGTGTCATCTGCAACAGCTGTCACCTGCCTGTCCACCTCGCCCAGGTTTCTGCAGAGATCCCAGCACAACCCTGCATAGAAGAGCAGCCCTCCAATATGAAAATTGCACCTTATTTCCCATCTTTGTTCTGTTACTTGTCCTTGTGAGAACCTCTCACTCACCTATTGTTCCCCAGTTTCTCTCTGAGCCTATGGCAAGAGCTTTCCAAAGGTCTTTTGGAAACCTCATTAGGCTACAGTCTCTCCCTTGTGCTCCCTTGCTCCCCACCCCCTGAACCCCTGTGGGTTGGTGAGGTGCCAAGCTTGGCTGGTTCTTCCCTGGTGAACCACCATGAGACAGGTCAGAAAGGTCTCGGCTAGGTGCTGGTGACACCTGAAACAGGGGCCCAGACTCTGTGGGTGTCTTCCAGGTTATTTGAAGACATCCAAGGACTGCCCTTGCTGCAGGGTCTGTGCCTGCAGATCCTGATCTGGAGGGAGCTTTCCTGATCTGGAGGGACACTTCCTGGGCATGGGGCCACACTGCAACGGGGATACTGATGCTTTGTGCTCCTCCAAGGCTCACCCAACAGATTTATGCCCTTCCCACTTGAATCTGCTGCAAAAGGAGACAGATCTGCCAGGTTTCCTAAGGCTTTGGCACCTGTCCAAGCATACCATAGACCCACTCTTTTTCCTTCCACACATTACATTTTAGCTTTGCATCCCAGGGCAGACGGTTCCCTCCTTGTTGTTTCCAGTGTTTTGAATTTTATTTCACAAGAATCACAGAGAGGCAGATGGGGACTTGCTGATGAGGCTGCTGCCTTACTCCAGGGATGTCCCAGAGGTGGTCTGGAAGACATCCTATGGGGAGAATCCACAGCACCCATGACAGTGGCATTCATCCTTCCTTCTGATGATCCTAGAGGTTGTTCACTCAGTTTCAAGCAGACAGGCTTTGAAGCTAAAGCTGTGAGTACAGAGAGGGTCCTCTGCTTTAGATCCTGTAGATGCTTTTCAAATGCAGTGTTCAGTATGTGAGGGGAGCATTGTGACAGAGAGTAACAGCATCTGTGGAAAGGACACACAGATGATAGCTGAGGAAAACGGATGATTTTCTGGGGTTACTTAATGGTAAAAACAGTAATTTTTGTTGTGGTGGGAAAATGACCCATTTGTGAGTGGGAGGGAGTGCACGTGTTTAGGGATGCTGTTCATGTGACAGTCACCCTCACACAGTGTGTCCCATGTGGGGCTGGCCTCTGCTGCTGGCTTACAGCATTGCAAAGCCCATGGGTTCCAGGGAGGCCTTCCAGAGCGAGATGCAGACAACTTTGAATACAGGAAAGTGATATAAATTGTCAGATTTCCAGGAGCCCCCAGAAACAAAATTGTTCCAAAACTGTAGAGTTTCTTTAGGCGGGTCCTGAGGCCCTGAGCAGGTGTGGAGGTGGGCAGCTGCCCTGAGGCATGGGGTGGAATTTGAGTTATTCCCTCCAGCCTCCAAGCTTGGCTTGGTTGGTCTCCTTGACCAAGAACACGATGCTTTCTACATCCCTGCTTTCTGTAGGGTAGTTAAAAACTTTCTTGTTCCAGTCTGCAAAAGCTAATTTACAAATGAAGAAAAACATCTAGGGCTGTAACACCCAGCCTTCAGCAAGACCAACCCCTTTCTGGAATACATCAAGGAGCTCCAGGAAGAAAATTCTGCCTCAAAGCATTGACTTCCTGGAGCTACCAGTGTTTCAAGACCTAATAGCCTTCCACATCCTGGTCTTTTCCCAGCACAAATAGCTGCCCAGTGTTTTCTGGCCAATCAACCTAAATTGATTGTGATGCAGGTTCAACTTGTGTCTGGCAGCCCAGGGAGTACCATAGCCATCCCAGCACAACATGACACAGACATGGTCAGGGAGAATGGAAAATTTGATGTTAAATCCTGTGGTAAGAATTCACTGACTTTGTTTGAGGTTGGAAACTTTCAGATAAAGAAGTGAAACTAGACTATGCAACAGAGAGAAAAATGGGAGTTATCCACTGAGCAACAAGTGACACAGGAAAAGTACGGGGAAAGAGACCTATTGTGGGCAGAGCTGTGGTCTTACTGCACCAACGAGGTATTGCAGGATCTTTACATCTTCTCTGATTCCTGTGTCCATCATTTCTGTTATTGCCTGAATATGATATTTTAAGGGTGAAGACTGGCACCAGGGGGGCAGCAGGGGGATGTGGGGCAGCAAGAGCAGAAGGAAAATATTATCTGTTGGTCCTTCTGCAAGGGTGGTAAGGTATGTTTCATCATGCTGGAGCAGGAACGGCTCTTCCAGGTTGGCTCTTACTTTTTCACACAGTTTCATCAGATTTTTCAGATTCCATCATGCATCCAGTCACAGATGATGACAGAGGTGCTGGAAGAGAGGAGATGAACAACAATGGTGGCAATATATGGTAGCAGCATCATCTGATGGTAGTCCTGATGGGAATGACTACGGTCCAGTACAATTGAAACCACCCATGAAGTGTGATTAGACTAGTTTTCACAATTCATGAGCTGTCCATTCCTCGTGTGCACTGCCATCCTTGCCACATCAGTTTTGCAACAGTTAAAGAAAAAAGCAAACAAAACCCAGCCATTCATGGTGGTCAGGGAAGGAATGACCCAGAATTCCCACAGGGATGCTCTCTGCCACATTCAGGCCCCAGCAGCATGCAACGCTGGGACTTTCCAAGTCATGTCTTACATCTCTTTTGCTGGCACATTTTGCATCACAACACCCCAAGTATTGCACAGTAGATATCAGGAGGGAGGGTGGTGTTTTCTCCACTGCCAAACTTGTCGCCTTAGCAATGAGCTTTGAAAATGTAAGCTGGTCTGGTAGCCAAGGAGTGCCCAGGGACCTTTTGGCCTTTGGGCCTGTGCTCAAAAACGAACTGTGAGACCATGACGTGTCCCAGGACCGAGCACATCTGTGTTTCATCTCCTGGTCTGTAAAATGCAGACCAGCCCTTTTCCCCAGTGCATAGAGAGAATAAACTTGTCGCTGAGCTCTGATCCTGGGCACAAGGGACCATCTTTTTCCAAGAAGGGACGAGGGCAAGAACCTCTTCTCCCACCAAAGCAGCAGGAGGGTTTGAGTTAGTGGGAGCGCAACGTGGTTTCTGCCAGGCTATTGCTGTGTATCTGGTCTGAAAAAAGTATAGTCCACTTCTTGAAGAATTTTTTGGCTTGGCTTGATTCCATTTACATTGGCAGCTGAAGCATGTTTCAGTGGTACCAGGCAAGTGCTTTGCACTGGAGATGTAAAGCAGGCAGCACCTTGTAGCAAAGGTTTTTAAGGCCAGTCCTGTCCAGATTATCTATGTGTTTAAATCTATGCAGAAAAGAATGACTCAAAATCACTTGTGTAGCTAAAACCAAGTATAGGTACAGAAATGTGGATTGTATTATATTGAGCCAACTTGCAGGTTTTAGACTGAACTATACAGGGTGTTTGCATCTGATTTGCCCTAGCCATTGTTAAGGAGACTTGTGATTGCTCAAAGTTCTTTTGCCAATGCTTTCCTGTAATGAGGGATAAGTTAAAGCAAACAAACACCAAGTGAAGCAAACACAATTCAATTGTGTGGAGGAAAGCCAATAAAAATAATACTTATGTTCTTATTTTTGGCTTGATGTGGGCTGACCTATTGGACACACATTGTGATGTCAGCTGGACCGGGACATGATGATATATGTGAGTACTGCTCTGCTGGAGGACAGCTCTTCTTGAGCTTGGAAAGGTGACTTGGCTGGGGACCAAAATGGCCTCTTCCCCACAGAGATACAGGCTAGAGAGCGTGTTGGACAGGAAAGGAAAGTGAAAGAGCAGAGGAAACATGAGACTCAGGGCTGAGAGGGCATGTGCCTTCCTGGGCTGATGAAATTGCCATCTGTCTTAGTTCTCTGCAGGGTAAACACAACGCCCACGATGCCAAGGAGGCTGAGGACAGCAATTGTGCAGCTGCTGGTCTGAGGGATGTTCAGCTGCCTGTGCACCTCTGTCTTCTTATTGTTCATCGTGACCTCTTTAGGTAGCTCTTGGGACAGGTTTTTAGCCAAATGTGCAATTGCAACCTGGGCTCTGGCTGCAGAGGTTTCCTCCTCTTCACAGCTGAGAAGCCCCGTTGGGGATTTCAAAAGTTCACACTGCTGATAGATTACCTCTTTCTTCCATGTGATAAATGAGAAAGTTCAGTCTCCTTTCCAGAGCTGCCCAGGTTCCCTCTGGGACAAACACTGTGTATCCCTGACACGGGCTTCAAAAGGCAGATTGGTGCTCACTTCTTCTTGCAGTGAGCCCCAGACCTCAACAGGGCACTCTCCAAGCTCCCCATGGGCAACTCTCCATGCTGTACAAACAGAGTTCATTCCTGCATTTCCTTTCCCTCATGACTTAGGTGGGTGATTGTCAGAGGTAAGCAAGGTAGACACATCCACCAGGACCCAGTGGGGATAGAGGCTGCTGATCCCCATGATCTCCTGTCCATCAGCTGATCCTGTGCCAGCAGGATCAATGCCCACTGGGAGTGGTGCCTTGGGACCTCAGCAGACACAACTCAGCATATTTCTGGCTTGGTGTAAGTTAGGGACATTTCTGTCCCAGCACTGAGCACTGCATGTGAACACTTTCTTGTTCTGTGGCCATCTCCTTCCTGCTCCCCTCCCCCACTTCATAATCCCTTCCCCACATCTTCATAATATGTGGCAGTTAGACAGTTTGGTCTGGCTATTAGAGGCAATAAGCTCACTTTCATGACCTTCATTATTTAAATTCAACTGCATGAAGGACAGATGGGAGATCAGTCATATGCTGAGCAACTCATGCCTCTGTCTTAAAGAAAATGCTGTGATCTGGGTAGATGGCAGCTAAAATCAGGGCTAGGAAAGAGCTCTGGCCAAGCAGCTCAAGAAGGACATCTGTTTTCTGGATGCTGTGACTGAAGGCAGGGTTCAATTTAGGATAGGATGCTGTTTGTGGGACTGATCACTTACAGACTGGTGAAGGTATGTCTGCAGGGCTGTGGTTCCTGCAGCAGATGGGCAGTCGAGGGTAGGGTAGGGCACTCCTTTCTCCATGTTCTGCTGTGTAGCTCAGTTGTGGCTTGTCACACACTGTTACCTGAATCTTCACCCTCAATAGAATTCTAGCCTCAGACTGGCTTCTGTGTGCAGCACAGCTGCAGCTGACAGCACTGAAATTTTGCAGGTTGCTGAAGAAATCCTTTCTGGAAAAGGAGACTTCTGCCCCAGGTTGTGGATACACCACACCATTTCTTGACATGCTTGGTACTATACAGGGAGAGGGAAACAACCCATCCTCCACTTGTGTTTTTCCAATTGAAACAAAAATTCATGAAAGAACTGTGGAATATGCAGAAACACAGGAGAGTCAGATGGCCTGAACATCGCCAACCTATCATCTGTCACAGACAGTCCCCATGTTAGCTCTGGCAGCCGTTGCCCTGCCTATGGTTGAAGGGAAAATGAATGTATGCTTCCAGCTGATTGCATCACTGCCAAATATAGAGCCACATGTCCTAGGCTGGTCATCACCTGACCTTGAAGACTGTGTCTCCCTGGCTTTCACTCACAGTTCTGAATTCCCTCCTGTGGCTCTGCCTGTGTCCAGACACTTGCAGCTCATGCTGCATACTGGAGACCTACCCCCAGGCCCCCAGGAGATGCCTTTGCTGACCTCATGTGTCCTGTCCTTGGCTAGGAGTACCTGGGGAAGGTGGGCCACTGTGTTACAGTGCACCATCCCCTGATTGTGGTTTTGTTGTGTCTTTGGAGATGGAATGTCATGGTCTGTTTGAGATAGCCCATTGCTACCCAGTCACCTCATGCTGCAGTCGCCCAAGCCAGGTGAAAGTAAGAGCACAAGCACAGCCAGGTGTTCATAATCTGTTCTTGCACCTGGGAACTCTGTGGCTTGTACTCATGAGAGATGCAAATGAAGGCACAAAAGGCGTGTCAGTGTCACCACCTGCACGAATACTCCATCAGAGAGGCTTCCTGCCTCTTCCTGCTCCTGTGCTGTGGTTTGTGCCCATCAGGAGCCTCTGACAAGAGACACTATTTAAAGAGCTTTGCTCAGAGTTCAGCTCTGGGTTTCCTTCCAGGTGCTGGTGATAGGTCACCCTTCCCTTCCACAGCACAGCCGTCTTCCTCTGCCATCATCCCAGGATGTCCAGACATGTATGGCCTTTCTCCTGAGAGCTCTCTCCTGAGAGCTCTTGTTGCCTCCTTATCAAGGAGATGGAGAACCACTTGATTGCAGTGCTTGTTGTTTCCCATCTTACATACATAGGCAGGGACTTCCCTCCTGCAGCAACTGTCTGACAAACAGCTCTGCTGCCAGGAGAGGTGACATTGCCCCTGGCCCTGGTGACTTCTCAGCCTGTCCTAAAGAAGAACACCTCTTGCACCAGAGCTCACAGGCTGCCCCAATGACACACAGGTGAAACACCTGAAAAACCAATCACGTAGCTCATCACTGACTCCAGAGAGCAGCCGCATCAGCCTCTGAGTGACTGACGTCCACCTTGTCCTTTTGGGCATACCCTGCATATATTTGTAAAGCAAAAGCTTCAGAATGCAGAGAATTCAGAATTTCAGGACTGCCCATTTGGCAGTTCTGAATACTGGAAGTAGAGATAGTAAGATGATAGCGTGTTTTCTGGTTATTTAATTATTTTTTACATTAGGTGGGAGCTGCACAGCAAGAACACTGAGGTTCTTGATGGCTCATGGACCTGGACTGGACAGAGAAGTCCTCTGCATGTTGTTTGTATTTCTGTCATAAAATGTTAAAGTTCCTACAACAGTGAGCTTTCATGGCCTGAATTTTCTGATGTTTTCCTTGCAGAGAAGGTCAGCAGGAGGAATATGACCAAAACCCATTCTGAGACTCATCTAACCCCACACTGTGGCAGAGCATGGGAAGAGAAAGGGGATTTCACACGTCAGCGCAACCAGCTCTTCAGTCCCAGACTTCACAATTTGAGTTGCCAAACAAAATACCCTGATTTGCCCACTTTCTGTGGAGGAAAAGTGTTGAATTTCCAGAAAATTGTTCTTTGAAGGACTGAAACTGGGCAAAAGGCTGGATATAGTGTCTGTAAGGAAAGCAGTTGTTATGGTAGTAGCATCTGTGTGTGGGCACTGTGTGTATGTGTGATGCATGATCCTTTGACTAAGAAATTATCTGTGTATTCATCACAACTCCGGTTATCCACTCTCGAAAACCTATCGATTGTATTGCCTCCATTTCTGCCTGGAAAGCACCTCTATAGAGGATATTTCTGTGTTTAGAGAGGTAAACAAATTGCAGAAATCTGCTGCGTGTTGATTCTCTTCGTGATAATTTTCACATTAACATGGAAGCACTGCTCATGTACTACTGAAAGCAGGAATTTGCTTTTCAAGTTAAGTTATATTGAAATGTATGAAAATAGGCAATTAGTATAATTTTGAGCAATAAGCTGAAGCTTGCAGTATAGAGTTGTTCATATGAGATAGTAAGAAAATTAGTAGAAATTCCAGTAGAAAATTACACTGGAAAGAATAACATTATATCTGGATAGATGCAGTGTTATTTTGTACAGAAATAGGTTTTTATACAGAGATAATATTACATGGGGAGATGGGGTTTTGCCTGTTGTCCACAGGGAACATTGAGGGGAAGGTTTTGAGGTAAGTGGAAGGAAGGTAGAACTTGTCCTTTTCTTAAATGTGGTTTTCATCCAAGAAAAGTTGGCTGAAGAGGTTGTTCTGGACAATACATGAATCTGGTCTTTCTTCAAAAGCTGCTATTGATTTCATGCTGTACATGCTGATCTGACAAAATATTCCCAAGTAAATGCAATGTGAGCTCTTTGAGAGAGGCTTCGTAGAGAAATCAAATCAAACAAAAATGGGAGTTTGGGCAGTTCCTGCATTCCACAGTAATACTTTAGTCTTGGTGATATTTTTAATGGATCTGAATGGGATGCTGAGCTGGACAGTTAAACAAAGACCTACAGAAGAGTTTTGAACATGACCAGAGACATGGCAGATACTTGAAGGTTGCTCTCCCACCTCAGTCTTTACTT
Source organism: Vireo altiloquus (assembly GCA_013396875.1). Classification (NCBI taxonomy): domain Eukaryota; kingdom Metazoa; phylum Chordata; class Aves; order Passeriformes; family Vireonidae; genus Vireo; species Vireo altiloquus. The sequence continues at coordinate 738,793 of VZRF01008113.1, read as the reverse complement.
TTGCAGCCTCCTGTGTTTCCCTTACTGACATACAACAAAGGTTATCTGGATTACTACTCGTGCTGGGGTTTTTTGCCAGTTCCAGGACTAACCTGGAGATCTGACCTGTGGTATCTTTGCAAGCTGCCAAGGCTCCTTCATGAGCAGGTCTAGCTCACCCCAGCATGTGAAAGAGTTTCCTCCCCCTTTTTCGGTAACTCTTTTTCAATATATCTTAGGGGTCTTTTTTGATCCTGGAGGAGGGACACAACGCTGCTCAGAGCTGCTTTCTGCGAACCACCCGTGCCCAGGCAGGACAGCAATGGCACCCCTGAAGGCACTGTGACTCCTGCAGGTGACATTCCCTTCACACCCACTTGCCTCAAAGCTGGTGTGATCCAGGAGAGTCTGCACAAGCTTGTCACAGGCAGGTGGCTGCCAGGATCCTGCTGGGCTGAAAGCCTCTCTTGGGGCATTGGAAATAGCTCTGTCACTCCCCACATGTTGAACAGGGGGAGTAGGTAGCTTCAACCAAGGTTTTTGGTTCTATATAGCCCTGTGCAGATTGTGAAGGGGCTGTGTCATAATGAGTGAAGACCCCAAGAAAAGGGGTCTGCTGTGCAGGAGCATGAAGATGAGAGTCCTGTCCCACAGCCCAGAGGGTTGTCACCACTTCTTACAGCCTTGGTGTAAAGGGGGCTGCAATGAAACTAAAGAGCAGAAGCAGCCCTTTGTTAACTAGGACATAGCACTGTTAACTTTATCCTGCTATTTTCTCTAAACCATGCACTTTGTTGAGCTCTCAGCTGCACTGCTCTTGCCAGTGGGACTTGGGGGTTGGCCTCAAGCCTTTGTGATAGGGCTCAAAATCTCTTGAAGACTCCAGGACCAATATTGTTCTACCTAAAGGCTTGTTATAACCTCCTCCCTTTTGAAAGGAGTACTTTTGAGAGCTCAGCTTTTCTGCGAAATAATAAGTTTTCCTCTTTCATTAGTCCATTATGAGAGTTATTACAGCTCAAGTGCTCAGTCCTATTTGGATAAAAACTGCTTGAATAAATAGCACTGAATTCCTCGACCTCAGATGATGGTTTTTCTGGGCGCTGGTACATAATATGTGTGTCCCATCTGCTGAAAGGTTGAGAGAATTGGGAGAATGTGGTCCCAGAGCCTCACTGGGTAGTGCTTGGAGACATCAGGAGAGTTGTGGAGAGGTGAAAGAAGGAACTGAATACCTGAGGGAAAAAAGAGATGAAAAATGTCTCTGTAGGGAAGCCTCCAAACTGGTCAGTGCAAAAGGGTTTTTTAAAAACCTGATTTCCAGAGGAGAAAGCCCCTGGTAGCAAGGAGATATGATGTCCAGCAGGTGCAAACATTCACTTCATGGTAACATTAAAAACTTCATATTGCTTTAAAAAACACACTTAACTTTTCCTCTCTGACATGCCCCTGATGGAGCCTGATGTGTCTGCTCCATCACATTTCCTCTGGTTTCCCCCTAGGAAGTGGGATTCACCACTCTTCCCATCAGTGTGGATTTGTTTCTTTGCTAGGGTGGAAATCCATGGTTCCTGCATTGATGAAATCTTGAAATCCCCCGACATTAGCTGCCATCTCTATTATTATGGCTACAGAAGAGATATTTTGTGTTTCAAAGATATCAGTGTGGTGGTGTAGCCACATCCTCTTTTAAGTTGTGTAAGAAAGCAGAAATTACTCTCATGGGTTTCAATCTATAGCATGGGAAAGCATGATTTTGCTAGTGCCACACTCGAGCTCCCTTACCTCTAGCCCATTCCCAAAACATTCTTCCTTCCTGATGCTCAGTGATGCTAGCTCCTGCCAATTTGGTCCCCAGTACTGGCTTTTGACCCAAGTTGTGCAAAGTGGAGGCAGGTGATGGGGCAGCAAGTGAAACCCTCCTGGGAGATGCAGGACCTGCAGTCTGTGTGCCCTAATTCCCATTGGGAAAGAGGCTCTGCCTTCCCACTCCCTGCAGGTTTGCCTTTCCTCTGAGATGCTCCATACATTGCCAGTCTTCAGGTCTCTTCCCACTGGATTGGGGTTTCCAGGTTTTCTTCTATTAAGGTTCATATTAGCTAAGCTAAATACAGGATTTGAAAATGGATGTTGGCAAATTGTTGCCACATCCTTGGTGAAGATGTAATTGCATGTACATTTCTGCTTTACAGCAATTAGTAGGTGAGGAAATGTGTCACCCAGGCATGCCACTGAAGCCAGGGCTTCCACCTGGAAAAGCCCACCTACCAAACCACTTTGCTCTAGTGCATCTCTCTCTCTTAAATCAGCACATCAGCAAATCCTGTGGCCTTTAGCCTGGTGTTGTCATTTTTCAGGGGATTTTAGAGGGAGGATCCAGGCTCAAAGGGAAGGAATTGCTTGCATTCCGGCTTCTTAGCCCTTCATTTCCAGGTCAGCGGATCCCAAAGTTTCTCAGCAGGCTCCAACAAAACATTCCTGCTTTTTTTCCCCATCATACTTACACTTGGGGAGAGTCTATTAGTTCTGTGGAGGTTTTGGTTTCCCCTGCAGCAAGGGCAGAGGTTCCCCAGGTGTCCCCAGGGAACCACAGGTGGCTCCTGCAGGAGCAGAGGAGGGAATAATGCTTCAGACCACCCCTGCTATGCTGCAGTTTGTGTTCTTGTATCTTTTGCACTGCAAATTGCAAGTCTTCTGTCAAATGATGGCAGTGCCAGGTGGGATGGATGGGTAGGGAGCCAGGAGTGTGTGTGAGTGTGTGTCTGAGCTTAGCCCGTGCCCAGTGTGGCAGCTGTGGTGGGCTGATGTGCTGGGGACACTGATGAAGCAAACAGGGAAAGCTGGTAATGCCACAGCAGCTGTGCCCAGGAACCAGCTTTCTTAACTGTTCTGTAAAATTGATCTTATTTTTAAAATCTTGGCTATCCGTTCTGCTTCCAAGAAGGGGCAGGCATCAGCATCAGCATCAGCATCAGCAGAGATTGCATGATAATCGAGCCACACTGACCTCAGAAAATTTTATTTACTTAGTTTTTAGAGGTGCTATTTATCATATTGAACTAACACTGTTATCAGAAGACATTTGTGCAACTTCCTGAAACTACCTGGCTATGTGTAATATGCCACCTATAAATAAATGCCATTGTAAATGTCGAGTCATACGGGAAGATAAATAAATTAGTTTCCTGGCCTCATTAGAGATGAAAGCTGGGGTTTTATAGCAGGATGAAGAGAATTGCACAATGCACTTCCATATGGCTTATGAAATGTGTATGAAAACCATTTTCTCCTACCCATGCTAATTATGATATATAAATAGATAGACTGTTTTCCTTTGGGCACTTACTTAGCTGGATTTTTTTTTTTTAAAGATCAGCGCAATCACTTGTATGATGCATTTCTGTAGGCCTTTAACAGATCTCTAAATCAAAATACATATTTTTATAGCAATAAAATGACCTTTCACTAATTGGGAAAGAAAATGTTACCCAATAGGTGACAGTTGTTATGAGTGCTCAGCACAGTTAGAAATCATTTTGGCATTTGGCTTTAAGCAGCAGCTGAGACAAGTGTTTAAATAATATTTTTTTAACCCTTGTGTCTATATGAGTTTTGCGTGAATGTGCTCAGGGAAGGAGAGGGTGATTTGTACTGTCTGTGGCCAGGCAGCAGACTAAAACCAAAGCACTGTTTTTCACTCAGGGCACAATTTTGCCACAGGACCTGTTGGCAGAGGACTCCTCTGAGCGTGTGCCACTGGCCACTGCTAGTGAGCAGCCCACTGTGCTCAGTGAATGTCTTACAGGGACAGCAGCAATGCTTTTCCAGCCTGTCTGTAGTCCAGCAGGACTCCCTACTTGGAACCAGTGGGTGATATTCACCAGAGCAGGCTGGGAGAAGTGGAAGGATTGACCCTTTGAAGGAGGACATAGATGTGGTAACACAGTAAACAACAGCCAGAGATGGAATAAATGAGTCACTTTTCTAGCATATTTGAATACTGTTTATTATAAACATTGCAAATTAGTATCTCTAACTGAGAAAAAATAAAATTGGATGCAAAAATACACCAGTGGTATACTGCATATACATATAAATACATTATATAGTTTGCACAGTCATCAGGCGTCTTCCTTCCGGACTGACTGTCTGCAGACTGATACAAAAGTTAAAATAGAGGAAAACAGAAGGGAAAGGTCTCCAAATATACACAGTGCTGTTTTGGCAAGTGATTAGGTTCCCAAAAAACCTGTGCTGTAAGAAACAAACACAGTTTCACAGGAGACCCATTTGTGTTTCCACATCATATCTACCTCACAGCAAGAGGGGAAAGAGCGAGCAAGAGACCAGTGACACATACAGGGTGCTCAGTACATACTGATGACATTTGAGACCAGTTCCACACCCCATTCAAAGCCTGTGTTGTTAATGGGGTCTGGAGAAGTCCTCTCCTTGATAAAGAGGACTTCAGTAATATCCAAAGTGCTTTACTAGATGCTGGCTTAGCCCACACAATCCATTGCAACAGGCAGCTTGCTCCCAGGCTCTGTTAGCAGGGGTCCCTCCGTGCAGATGCACTGGATGGGGTCACTGCAGAGGGGCTGGCTGCCAGGGCCCAGGTGCTCCCACCTCACAGAGGTGAAGGAAGCACATGCTCTCCAGGGCCAGTTCTCCATCAGAAACCCCAAGGCTCTGGGCAGTGCCTCTGCCCTGGGTCAGGGCCTGCAGCTGCTCCAAGGGGGCTGGCAAGAGCCCTTCCATGGCTGAGCTGCAGCTCCTCCTCACCAGAAACCTCATGCCTCTCCCACCAGCCTAGCACAGCTGCCCTGCCTGGCTCTGAGGAAGGCAGACAGACTGCAAGCATGCTCACAGGGGACTTTTCCAACATCTCTGAATTGTGGTTTCAGTTTTTGTTTCCCTTCATTTCCTTAGAAGACAAAAAGCTACACAGGTGGTGCCTGCTTGGTCTAGGCTGGCTGGGGAGTCAGTGATGTGGCCTTTGTGGCACTCCGAGAGGCAGATGGAGTTCGGAGCACCAGGGCAGTGTCCAGACAGAGACTGTGGTGGCACCAAGGAGACCTCGGGGGGAATCCATGACTGGTGCAAGGAGCAGCCCCAGTCCTTGCAGGCACTGCACCTCCCATGGGTGCACCCTGCCCCACATGGAGGACGATGATTCTCACAGAGATGCTGAGCACCAGATTGGGACAAAGCACTTTCCACAGGAAAAGGTGGCAGTATATGCCACGCAACACTCCAGGGGACAGTCTCCATCCCCAGCTCACCCCACAGTCCAGCACAGGGCTGTGCCAAGGGACGCCTTGGTCTAGGACACATTTATGTTGGAGAAGAGCGGGGCCCTGGGCTGTGTGGATGCTGTGCTGTCTGCCAAGTAGCCCAGGATGCTTTTGAGTTCACTGCGTGACAAGTTGGCTTTGATGTGCAGGAAGGCTTCCAGGTGCCTTTTGCTGTGGAAGAGAAAGGGGCAGGTGTTATTTCCTCCCACACACCTCCACAAGTCAGGGCCATTGCACCAGGATGTGGCTCCTACCACGCTGATGCACGTTGATGTCCCTTGTGGGTGCCAGCTCAGCATCTGGCAGCCCTACACAAGACCCTGGGATGTTTGGGGTAGGGAAGGGAATCTCCAAGGTAAAGGAGAAAATCAGGCTAGAATTTGGAATATATCAATAGGCTTTTGTTAGTATCTTCCTTGGCTTTCTGATAGCACTGGGATTGCCACAGCCTGGCAGGCAGACCCCACCCAGGTTTATAGGATCAGGCTATATAACCTCACCTATATTCATATTTGACTGCTTCCTGGCTCAATTAAAATTCCATATGAGTATTAACGAATCTGTTTCAGCATCTCTTACCGGATATCCGGGTATGAAGTGGCGAGTGTTGCAACTTCAATTTTAATAGCACCTAAATCCTGAAGTCGGATTATTTCAGCCAGTTTGGGGAGTGCTGAATTCAGCCATGTGGCTTTAGATCCCTGTGAGAGGAGAAAGTGGTTAGCAGGACATCATGGGGGTGCAAACCTCCTCCCACCCCAGAAGCTGGCTCCTGAGGCTGTTTCCTGGCAAGGGGAAAGGACACATCAGTGATTTTAGGCGCCTCATTGTTTTCAGTGATGTTTCTGGCTGAGGCAGCCTTGGAAAAATTGGATTAGCTTTTTGATGGTTTTTAATCTTCTTACACAAGTGGTGTACGGTTTTCCATAAGACCGAGACTTCCACATCCACCTCAGCAGATTCTCTCTGCTCATTTCCCTTTCCTTGGGTTTCTGAACTGCCATGTGCTGCTCTGCCCCAGCTCAAAACACAACCCTGCCTTTAGCATCTCCAGGTACTGCCAGAATCAGGTAGAAGCTCCAGCTGGAGCTTTTTCCTTGCCACTGGAATTCCCAAGGCGCAGCTGCCTGACCTCCCACCCACACTGTGTGAAACTCAGGCTTGTTCCTTCTGCAGTCAAACGTGCATGGGGTGGTGAAGGACAGGTTTTGGCTTAGCTATTAGCTTTTTTTAGAATTAGAGGCAAAATTAGAGGCACGGGAGGAGGGAGATGATCTCAAAAGACAGTGAGGAGTGTTCCAGCTGTGGCTCTCATGGAGGAATTCCTTGCATACCACAGACCCCACACTGCCTGCTTTAGCTCCTGGCTGACCTAAAAGTTGCAGTGTGAGGGAAATCAAAGGTGAGAGGAAACCGAGACTCCATGGAAGCTGTACTGAAACTGGAAAAGATTATCTAAGCCTTCTGACCCTATTAATATAAACCTTCAAAAGGAAACTGCCTGTGGGACAAAGGAGAATGAAATCATGTCTCTCCAAGCAGGGAGGGACCAGCTGCTGACAGGAGAGCCTTTCTGCCTACAGGCACTTAGAGACCTCTTTCTGCCTAAGGTCCTGCCTTACAGGAAATTAAGCTGAGTTGAAAAGGTTAACAAGAGTTCCTAGAATTATCTTCCTGTTTTTCAGTGTGTCTGTGCCATGTGCTGACATGTTCATGGCAAGCACTCACGTACATTGCTGGTGCAGAAGGCTTCCAGGTCAGCAGCATTCTTGGAGATGTTTTGGGCCAGAGTTTGCTGCTGTGCTGGAGTCTTCAGGCTGACCTTCCTCTTCAGCAGCCTCACGATGTACTCTTTAACCAAACGGGCATGGATTTTCTCAACAATAGCCTGTTGGGAAGGAGAGGAGGGAATCATCATTCACCTCTCTTTTGCTTGGGGACACAACAAACCATGTGTGTGGATGGAGAAAAAAAACACCCTGGGTGCTGGAGACATGCCCCACCAATGCCTGCTGCTGATTACACAGCAGGAAGAGCCCTGGTTGCCAGCTTTCCAAAACTGGTTACTCCATATCCTGGATGCTGAGAATTTCTTTGTGCTCTGATAGGAATGGGAATTTCCAAATGTTGTTTCCTTCTGGGAAGAGTTTAAAGTGCAGAAAAGATTTCCATGTGCTAGAGGAGTAACAGTAGCCCAGAGAAACAGGAATTCATGCTGCTCTTCCTGTTCTTCTCTCTAACACACAAAACATCATCATTTGTCTCAGCTACTAAAAAGACAAAGGCAGGAAATCAAATACTGTCTTATATGATGATACTTCATATATACTCCAGCACCAGTGAGGACATGGTTCTGGCTCAGTTCTCTGGGATTTGTCCCAGTTGCATCCACCTCCTCCAGTCCCGAGGGCAATCACAGGAGCAATGAGACTGAGCCATGCAACTGCATCTGTGTTTCAAGATTGCTAAACCAAATCCGTATATAAAGCCACGTGTTGGGTGGTCTCTAAAGCACTTTCTCTTCATCAGGGTGGTCTGTTCTGCAAACAGTGCAGTAGAGCTGCAGGAGCCTGCTTCTGTCAGGGAAGGGTGAGATTTACGTGCCTAATCTGGGTAAACTGCATGCTGATGGAAACCCTGCCTGAGAGGCTTCCTGATGCCAGGCCAGCTCACCAGCTCAGCAGAGGTCAAGGCAACTCAAGCCACTGAGGATCAGAGCTGAAAATGCAGCCTCAGCATTTTCAGCTGATCAGGATCCCAGAATCCCTCCAATATTTCTCTTGGACTTACATGGTAAAACGGATCCTTTAAGGTCTGGAAGTCTGAAATATGTTTGCTGGTGGTTTTAATGATCTCATTCATAATTTCACTGCTGGAGTCCCACTTATGCTCTGTAAACTTCTTGTACATTGGCTGAAAAAAAGGAAAATCTGCTAAGCTACTTCAAACAAAGAACAGTTTGAAGTATGCTATAGTATACTATGCCCATGTATACTTGTCATTTCTATGTGCAGAGTATGCTATGTAGCGAGTGTGTGGCATGTAGTCCTGTGCAGGGATGTGTGGTGACGCCTTATAGGGACAGGGGAACAAGGGGCTGTGTGCCCTTCATGGTTCCTCATGGTGGAGAAGACCAAGGGCTTGAAAGGTCCATATTGGAGATGTTTTTATTATTTCTGCTTTTTTTTTCCCTCACCCTCTCGTCTGATTAGAGAACTATGGAACGATTGGGGGAAAAAAAAAAAATCTTTATGAGATGTTTTCAATTGTAAGTTTTCTCAGCCACAGTAAATAAAGATGAAAATGAAAAATCCCACCCCTGTTCTCTCATGCCTTCCAAAACGCTCTACAGAGAAAGCAGGAGAGATTGTGGCTGTACATTCCTCACTCCTACACTTCCTCCTCCTCCACCAAAATTGCTCAACTTAAAAATATTGTGTTTTATATATAAACAAAAAAAAAAAAAAAAAGGGAAAAGAAAAGGAAGCCAAAAGTACAAAAATGCCCTCCAGGTCACCTTTATGGAGAAGCCAAAAGTTGCATAATTGCAGTTTATGCCATTAGTGATGGCTTCCTATGTGTGGAGAGTAAACAGCTGTAGGTTGACATCTCCCTGCTGCAGCTGTTGTCTCAGGTGCCATGAGCAGGTTTTATGCTCACCTGCAGAGTCATGCCTATGTCACTGCACCCATTTTGCCTGCAGGCTTGAGACCAGCTCTAGGAGAGCTTCGTGTGAGTTTTCCAGCAGCAATGTGGTTAGGACCAATCCTGTACCCTGGCCCCTTCTGAACTTGGCTGATTTGAATCAGAGATTTGAGCAACAGATAGCACTGCAGGAGAACATGCCCTGCCCTGGCATCAGCTGAGCCACGGGGCAGAAGGGCGTGGGACACAGATATGGTACCTTCAGCTGGGCAAAGAGCTGTTGAAGCAGCACATCAAAGCCGCTGTTTTCAATATCAGCAAGAGCGCTGAGGATCTCAGCTTTACTGTCGTCCTTTTCTGCCATGTATTTCTCTGTGTATTCTCTGTAAGGAAATATCAGTCAGGTCAGAATAGTCCATCCTCAGAGGCGAGAGAGAGAAATTCAGAAGTCTCCAAACCTTTTGCAGGCAGAGTGACCTACCTCTGCTCACTCAGGAGTACCTCCCCTCTATCACACTATTATATATGTTGCCTGCAGAGGAAGGAGCAAAACCTTTTCTTTTGGACTCTTACCTAAAATTCCAGCAGTTGTTAATATTTGCAATCAGTATAGGTTTATAGTATCTGTGCTTCTTGCTTTTCTCCTTGAAGTCTTCAAAGGCATCCCTGTAGCTGGAGGGGAGACAGGAAGAGGGGAGGTGGGTGAGTGGTTGCCCAGGCGCTGTGCTGGCCCCGCTGCCCACTGCCCCTCACCAGCTCACCTCCTCAGGAAGGCTGGCAGCTCCTTCAGCAGCCGACGGGACAGCTCCTCACCCATGGCCTTGCTGATGTCCTCAGCTCGCTTCTGCCCACTGTAGATACTCTTAACAAACAAGCGAGATCAATTTTAAATGTCGCCGGCTCCGAAAAGGGCAGGTTTGCTGGGTAAAGAGGCTGCAGATCCTTTACTGAGGTAACAGCATCTAGCTCTCCTACATCCCCCCCTGCAGCTGACCAGGGACCATACAGAGCAGCTATACTTATCTGAGAAGTTCAAAAAAAGCATGAACAAAATCTAGAAAATAGCTGAGAAAGTAGGCGATTTGACACTTGGTTTCTTTTTTTTTTCCTTTTTTGAACGTCATTATATTGCAGTTAAATAAACAATTTAATCACAGCAACCTCAACATATGAGAGGTTTATTTTTTAAAATAAACTGAATTAATCCTCTGCAGCCAGAGGAGGGAGAGAGCTAAGCGTGGAAAGGGGCTGCTCTGCCTGTGGGACTTTTCCTGGGAGGAAGAAACAGGAAGAATCCCCATTTCTCAATCAACTGAGCCTGTCTCCTGTCTCTCTGCTGCTGGGGATGCAGAATAGACTGCACAGGGAGAACGAAAGCAGTTTTTCTTCTTGTTTTGCTTACAGAGGTGTTTGCCTCCATCACATGGTACACAAGGCCCCAGACAGACCATGGTTTTGGGCCACCCTGTACCACCCACCTCTGCTACCACTCTACACAAGCAACTTGGCCTTTTCCTTTTCTGCACTGACCATAGCTGGTCTCAAATCCTAAGTAGGTAAAGGATGCAATTGTTTTTTTTTTTAATATAGCTCTGTATTACCTGGATAACAAATATTCCCAGTAGTTCACTCTGAAAATGTCCATTTAGCTTCTCTGGTTCCTTATCTTCTTTCCATGTTTGGATTTCTTTATCTAAACATCTGCTCAGTGAAGTTTTGACAGTAACCTTCACAGAAGAAAGAACAACAGTATTTAGCACAACATAGGTGCAACAGCTCGTGCCTTACGCAGGTTTTACTCGCCCCCCACCTTCTTCCTGGCTCAGGAGACTTTTTCCTCAGCCCTAGGTGGGAAATGAAGGCTCCTAGATATGGGATGCCTGACCCACGACTTCACAGCAACAAGGACAACCCCCTCACAATATCCACCTACGCAATAGTGAGTTGAGTATTTCAAGGTAGGAATGAAGATCCCATCACACCACCACATCAGGGGGATCAGGAGGGCAGGGAAGGGAGCAGTGAGCAGGAAGGTTGCAGCAGCTACATGTGCCAGAGCCCAAATTCCCCCAGCCACGCATTGCTTGTGTGTCACACTCAGAACTACCTGGTTTTGCAATCCTTTTTCATGAGCACTTCTGACGCCACATATGTGCTGGTGTGGGAAACAAAATCTCTGGTTTTCTCTGCTCTGAGACCTCTGAGCTGCAGCGAGGCTTTGGAAATGGTCTGTGCAGAGTCTGGCACGTATTGCTGATCCCCCAGTGCCCCATTCATGCGCTTTGCAGACTTCGCACCACCTCTCCCATATGCAAACCATCACGGACTGCATTTAAACTTGGAACTTATCTTCTCATTTTCCGGGAATTCCAGCCCCAATGCCAAAAGCACTACGCTATGGGAGTACTGTAAAAATTGCTTGTTTCCATTAAGGGAAACAAAAAACAGAGCAACTTTTATTTTCTGCAGACCACACAATTCTCCATCAAAGAAACAGATTTTTCAAGACCAGATCTCCATGCTTTGTGCTCACCCAAGGTCTGGCACCTCTGCAGAGACCAAGAGTAATCCAAGATCCTCCAGTGATTCCTGTGAGAGGGATCATAAATCCCTCTGGAGATTTATCAGACAACTGAAAAGTTTCCCATAAAGATCTGTTGTTGGGTATTTCCTCCTGTTCCTACCACACGGTTTACAAGAACAAAGCAGTTCTTTTATCACGGCTCCCAGGGATAAGCAGAAGTTTGCTCTGCAAGTCCCATCTAGCAGAAAGGTGACCTGTTCCCCAAAAACAAACAAAAGCTTTTGCTTCTCCCTGGAAGGGTGTGTAGGGTGTGCAGCTCACTGGTAAAGAAGTGTGTGTGCAGGACAAGTCACAGCTTCTCTGAGAAGTCATATGGGAACAGTGAAGGGAAGAAGAGGAGTGACTGAACCTTTCTTACCTCTTCACTGTCAAGGTATTTCTTTTCAAGCTCTTTGCTCAGACTTGACGGCAAAAGGCTTCCAAGCTTAACTTTATCCAACTCCGTGGCTAAAGCATGATCTTTTCTCATTTCTCTGGAATGAAAAAAGCCAAACAATTGTATTTTCCAAGGGCAGTGTAATTCAAGACAGTTGTTGATGTAAATCACTAACACTTTTTGAGGATATCAGTGAAAAAACAGATGGAAATGTACATTGTCATTAGTCCAGGCAGGACTTGGAAAAGCTGAATGAATATGTGCCAGGGGTGAGACCAATGAGGGTGGGACCACAAGCAAACCTGGGAATGGAGTCATGGTCTGCCAAACTCCTGAGCACCAGCCACTGTGCTCTGGTGGGGATGGGAGACCTGAAGCAAGCAGGGGTGTCTAGCCTCTGGACATGACCTCTCTCCAGCAATATAGAGAGGTGAGCAGATGAAAAGCTGTTTGATGGCTGGGAGGTGGTCCCTCAGCAGACACCTGGAACGGTCAAGGTGCCAAGCGGCCTCTGGGAACACTATTTGCTGATTTCCAAACACAGGCTGGTTCAGGCCTGAATATGCTGACCTAGAGCACAACACTGGCTGTGGAAAACTTCCAGGATCAACACTGAATTATTATACTCATCAGTGAAACACGATAAGGAAAAGGTGGATGTGAAGGTGGAATAGAAATAGAACAAAAAAGACATAGTTGGTGTCTTTACTGGTTTCCACCTAAGAAGTGAGAGCCCTCAATTATTCACCCTGTACTTCTAGGCTCAGCAAGCAATATTTTCAGTTCTATAACATACAGGGTTTGTTACACCTTGGCTAATGGTGTCCTCTCCCAGGGGTGCACCCCTGTCTCTCCTAAAGGTGAGGTAACATAGACTGTGGGTAACACCTAAGCAACATCCTCCATGCCCAGGATAATTGCATCTCAGGTTGTACTATTTATTGTCTACCCTCTAGTACAAAGGGCTGAAATTTCTAAACTTTCCAAGAGTGGTCTCTTGGAGCCCAGGTCTGCAACTGGAATAGATATCAAGGCAATGAACCTGACCAATTTACCTTACGAATGCACTAAACATCTGTGTGGCTGTTGCCTAGAAGCCAGAATGGCGAGAACAGCCCTTCAGGCACAGACTAGCAGCCTTGAGTGTGTCCCAGCCATGAGTGTAAATCCAAACATCATCAGTAACACCAGAACTTAGACAGGTGCTAGACTGCATCACAGTGATACCAATTAATAAATCAAGCAAATCCCTGGGTTTGCAGCCAATGAGCCTGTGTTGATTACCAGGGGTAAACATGTATAAGAGCCTCACTTACTTTGGATAAAAGTTGTGCACCCATGAGAGAAGAAGGTAAATATCCTTGTCTTCCAGATGAGACTCAGCATTTTTCTTTGCCTGGGAGGCAAAATAATTGTGGTAGAGTTCTGCATATATGCTGAACACATTAAACTCAGGGGGATAAAGCTGTTTAATGTACTTGGCAACCACTGTCAAATCTTCTTTCATTGTCATTCCCATGTGCAGGAGGTTCTGGCCAACTGCAGAGAGGTTCTCAGTTCTAAGAGTATGGCTTGTGTCTTTCATTCGAGCCTCTACTGACTCCTTTACTGCGACCATCCAAAGCTCTTTCCATTTTCTAGGTCTAAATTGCATATTTTGGTCAGGTGGATTCTCTGACATGTAATTCTGATCTTCTTTCTCCTGCTCTTTCAGAGCCTCCACAGCCTGCTGCAGCAGGTCTGGGTTTGTTTTTGCATGCAGTACAGAATCTTTCAAGATGCTGAAGACTTTGTGCTTCAGAACTTCATAGACAGACTCGATGTCTTTCTGGCTGGTGTTCAGTCCCTCCTCACTTTTGCTAGACAGGCTCTTCTCCAGGACAATCAGATGTTGAACAGCATCACAAAGTTTTTGCTCTCCAAGGAGATCCATGACCTGTTTGACTGGTGAAAAAAGAACAGCCTTTCTTTAACCAAGAGTGAAGATTTAGATTTCTGTTTTATACAAAATGATGGCTCTAGAAGATATTTTTTTAACGCTTACATTTCCAAAATGCTAGCCCTTGGGCTCCTTCACTGTACAGAAAATCTGTTTATTTAAAGATCAGATCATTTCTAGCTTGCCTTTAAGTGGGGTAATGGAAATTTGAACACCCATCACCAGTACGTTGCATATGGACAGCTATTCATGAGCCACTATAATTTCTTCCAAAAAATAGCCTTGTGGAGATAGTTAGCTAGTTATTACTCATCCCACTTCCCATTAATACGATCTCAAGTCAGAAGCATGGCTTCAGAAATAATGTAGATGGAAAGATGTAACTAAATAAGATGTGCTAAAGGAAATACCACGTGGGTTTTCCAGAAATAGACTTGGCACAACCTGACCCGTGAAATTGTTTGCGAGGACACATTTAGCAGACAAGACAAATACAATTGAAGTACCTTATCTGGTAGTTCTGGTTCTTACAGTCAGTTACATGAGACAGTGCAATGTGGGAAATTATTAATTAAAATGGAGAAGTTATATCTCAAAATAAGATTTGTTAGGTGTGTAATGTTTGCATGGAGGACACGGGTTAGAGAAAGCTTACATTATTCATGAAACTCATCTTACTTCATATTGTCTTTAGAGATTGTGGCACAAAAGCTGGGAGTGCCCTGTTGGCATCTGCTGATTGCACAAAGTTCAGAGACATTATCAAAACTGAGGGCTCGGTGTGTTTTACAGGAACAATGGGATAACTTGAACAGTAAATGGGCTGAAATTTAATGGCACAAAACACAAGATACAAATTCAATAGAACAAAAATTACTTAGCAACAAATAGGATTTTCTGCTGCAAGCTGGATGTGAATCAGCTTGAGATGGAGGAGGGAGAGAGGCACCTGGAAAATCAGTAAACTCTTACATGGAGGTGATGGTGAACATATCAGTTATGACCCCAGGATGCATTCAGTGAGGAATATCCAGCTGAGATAGGAAAATGGGAATATATTGTACCGCACATTGGTGGTGTCTCATCTGGAATATTTTCTGCAATTCTGGTTGCTTTAAAATATCTGGTTGCTTAAAAAAAAGCCCCAAAAAACACTGGGGGTGGGGAAATGTACAAAGGTACAAAAGGCCTGTTTTTAGCAGCAAATTCAAGGCCAAGAAGGAAAACCGCCAGTTAAGGAAAACATTTGACACATGGAGAAAAATATGCCAATTAGACAGGTTAGGGCTTGCCTGGAATTGAAATAATTTGTACTAAAACAATGAGACTTTGTAGGAGGAGATGGAGGAACAGAGCTGAGAGTTACACCTTGGTTTCTCACCCACCCACAACTCTCTGTGCCCCCATGAGAGGCAGAAATAAGTTTTGTTTTGGACAGAAAACCAGCAAACGGACAGTTCCTGTAAGACTGTGCCCTTGGTACCAAAGGACCAGGACTTGAGGTCATGTCTCCCTCAGCCCAATTCTCCCCAGGCTTCTTGGAAAAGCCACTTCAATCTACTGGTACCTTTGTTTTCCCTAGGGGACAATTCTCCACCTCATATAGCCCCTCTAGAGGCAATTATGGCCCATGGAAGTGGTGCAAAGAGGATGCAGGAGCACTTACCACTGGGTGGCTTGGTCTTTTTAACTATTTTAAATGCACTTTTAAGCATTCCCTTTATTCCTTTGTTCCCCTTCTCAGAGACATCCCCAGCAGAGATGCAACTCTCATTGCTCGTGATGGAAGAGGCACGTGAAGCTCTGCAGGCTGGACTTTCACTCATCTTCTCCTGGTCCCTGGACCAGATCTCATCTGCAGAAGGTTCAGGACAGGCAGGGACTTGCTCAGCTTCTGATGCTGAAGTGTTTTCAAATGGCCTTTTTGCATCAATGCAACCCTCTGATCCACTGCGTATTCCAAAAGGACCACTTTGGAGAAAAGGTAACATTTTCAACATTTTCCTTCTAGCCTGTAAATTTCAGAAAAAAAAAATTAGAAAGAATTGTGTTAAGAAGAAAAATACCATGGAGAAAGTGTGGCAAGGCATATGTGTGGGCAACATGGAGAATGCTACAGGTCTGGTGTGAGCACAGCTCAGGAGAGTTCCTGAGCAGCACCATCCCAGGTAATGGAGAGAATGGAAGCAGCCCTCTGGTCTAACTTAGAGAAAAATCAAAGAGCCATTTTAAATTCAGGTGTCCTGATTTGAGACCTTGAGCTTGTCAGGCTCTCCCATGGGATGCTGTGTGACTATGGACATGAGCATGGATGGTGCATGTGAATTATGTGTGTGGGACAAGTGTCTTATGTCCATTCAAAGTAACCACAAAATTCTCATACTCTTATATGGCATCAGGATTAATTCTCACCTTCCTCAGGGTCTTTTTTTTCTGATCTGTGCTCAGGGTAAGTGGGAACAAGGCATGAGGATCAGGGTTGTTTAGCCTCGTTTAATGATCCCGCCAGAGCCCTGCTTTACCACCAACACTCTCACACTACAAATAATTAACAACAGAAATGTGTTATTGTGACAACTTATTTTCAGAATTCATATTTAGAATTATGTTCCTCTATAATTCAATATATTGCTAAATATTTATTTGCATAACTATAACCCTTTGTATAATGATTGTGCAATTATTGCAAATAAACAAAGTGACTCACAGTTTCCAAACCTTATTCTAATAATGCTTTATTTAAAGTGACTTTGTAGGAGACCGAAGCACATCTGTAGGAAGAACTCTCAGTCAAGTTTTGGTTCACTTGTACTGAGTAATGGCAAAAAAATTAGACTTAAGATAAAAGAAGAATTTGGCTTCAGTTATAAAGCCACAATGTGGTGATTTTCAAATATCCTTGTGAAGTTTACACTGTTGATATGTGTCATGCTGATACAAAACATGATACTTATTTCTGGGCAAACTGTTTGGAAGATTCTGGCTTTTCATTTTAATTGTGTTTCCCTCCTGCTGGCCCCTGTCAGCTTGGAGAGCTTTGAAGTATCAAGGTGGTGGTAGCAGCTGAGTGGTACAGAGAGCAGTGAGAGCCTGGCTTTGCTGAGAGCTTTCCTTCTCCCTGCTTTGGATGCCAGGCCATGCTCAGGATTAGTAATGCTTTTTATTATTTTATACTACTTTTTAAACACAACAAAGATGAACACTCATTTGGGAAGGACTTCTGCTCACATGAGCAAGCAACAGGGGCCTGCCAGAGCTCAGCTGACAAGAGTTACAGAATAATCTGAGCTGGAAAGGATCCATAGGGATCACCAATTCCAGCTCTGAAGTGAATGTCCCATATAGGGATTGAATGCCACAACCATTATTAGCACCATACCTGAACCAACTGAGCTAATCCCAGGTTAGCCAGCAGCTGTGCCATGGCTGAATCTGTGCACCTGTGCTTTTCCCCAGCACATGTACTGAGGAGGGGAGGAAGAAGGAAACCCCCTGTAGTTCACTCCAGCTACCCTAGTGAGGATGCCCCACTAGAATCCTGAAAGCAGTGGAAAAGAGCCCCTTTTTGTTATATTCCCACTACTAAAAAAACCCAACCAAACAAAACAAAACACCAAAAAAACCCCAAAAACAAAAACCAAAAAACAACCACATACCAACCAAACAACCAACCAAAATCATGGTAACAGGCATGCTCTGTAAGTCAGTCAGACTTCCTTAATTTTTGTAGGGCTCTTTTCCTAACCTGCATTTCCCAGTAGAACACTCTGCTTAGATTAATTCTGCCAAATCCCTTCCATTCTGTTTGTTCAAGCACAGACTCAGACTCAGCTGAGTCCTTTCTCTCTCTCTTATTATTTTAAACAAAGCATACATTGGGCTTTTTTTGGCTTGTCTGTTTTCTAACCAAAGAAAGTACCTCTCCCATTTCAAAAGGTTAAGATCTTTCATTTTGATGAATGATGATCACAAAGGTGGACTTTGGTTCTTCTTCAATGCCGAGATGAATGCAATGTATCTTTGAAAAGCATTGAGTGACACTACACATACAAGAGTCCATAAGGGAATTATTAAGCTGGTTAAAAGCTGAGTTTTTAACGTCTGCCAGATCTTTGACCTGGTAGTGCTCAAAAAGAGCCAGCCTCAAGCACTTAGGTAAGGCTGTTGATGCAATAGCTGTCATGCTCTCCCACATCTGGCCAGCCTGAACTCTTGCCCAGTGATTATCATGTGCCACTGATAGTTGGCCTGTGTTTGTATCTGCAGCAGGAAATACCAGTAAACCCCAGCTCCCACTTCTGCCTTGAAATGCAGCCTCAGTCTTAATGTCAAGGGGTACCAAACACTCCCCATCCATCTCTTCTCTTTATTGCTAGATAGCCAAACTCTTACTGTAAAAAATGCCTTTAAGAAACTTATAGAAAAAAATGCCAACACTTTGTGCAAGAAACACTCAGCTAAAAGGAGGTGGTACTGGTTACAGTTGGGGGGCACAGGCAGGAGATGCTGTGCTAGCATTGCACCTCCTGCCTCTGTCAGCATGTGTTCCTGCCCAATGCAGCAGACAGGACATGCCAGGAGCTTGGCTCTTACTTGGATGGCCACAGGCTGCTCCTGTGGCTGTGCTCTTCTCACAAATCAAAGCTTGCTAAAACTCCAGCAAGCTCCTAATTTTTTAGCAGGAGAAATGCTAAGTCATTTCCCAGGCACAGAACTCCAATTCAAATCTTGGAAAATGTAATGATTTGAGGTCAAGAGTTGATGTTGTTCCCAACTCAGTATTATTACTAATTTACTGTTATCATCGTCATCCTCATTATTGTTATGTGGCAATATGGTTTGTGCCAGGGGAGCCTTTAGCTCCAATTATTTTTGACACAGTATATTCAGCTTCTGGTTTTCAACCGGAAGCGCAGCACAGCTTACAGAGCATTCTCTGTGATCCCATCCCAAGGCCCTGCAGCACTGGGACTGTGGTGCTGTGACTGCTGGCATAGCTGCAGTGGGATACAGTGAGCTCTCTGCTGATCACAGCACCTGCCTCTGAGCTGGAGCTTTACTGTGATGGGCAGCAAGGGCAAGGGAAACAGTTGGAGCAGAGTCAAGACACAGAAGGACCCAGCCCAGACTCTGGGCACAGTGGCTTCCTATTTTCTCCTTTTCTTCCTCAAAGGAAATAGCTCTCAGGCAGAATGAGCTCATTGGTGAGGGGCAGCTCATGGTGTGCCAGAGAGAACTCAGGGGAAGAGATTTACCAACTACTTCTATTCTGAAATTTTTTGCTGAACTTTTTCTTGACTTGTTTTTCCTGAGGTACTGCCAGTATTAACAAGCATTTGTTTGGATTTTCTGTCCTCTCCAGGCCACTGACATCCTAGGTCATGAGGATTTATATCTTGTTTTAGTGGATAACTCTCACTCTCCCACAGCCTTTTAGAAATCCAGAGTTACCTAGCAAAGTTCATTCTCTGTATTTGCATCAGCCATGTCTCTCCCCATCTGTTCCTCGTGGAAAAGTGGTTATCCCTGCCCACACAAGAAAACTGCACTGGGCCAAGCCATCTCTGAAGGAGTACAGCGCTGAGTTTAGTGTACCTCAGACCTGGTGACACCTTAATAAACTGCTGATTCATCAAAGCAAAGAGTCCACAGAGATGTCAGACCCAATCTTTGCAAGTTGGGAGCCCTCCTAGGAGGTGGGGGCTTTTCCCCCTACAGTTTTTGTTACCTGGGTTAAGTACTGAATGGAGACACCATGAAGCTGGGGGTTCCAGCTTGGCTCTGCCTGGGAAATCACAGTCCATAGAAGAGGTGGGCCACCCAGAGCCCCACCTTGGCACTTCACTGTGCTGCTTGCAACCATAATCCTGTTTTGCAGACCCCTGTGAAACACCCACCACCCAATGGGGTCCAGCAGCATCCTGATGGTGGCCAAGCTCTGCTCCTAATGGGAAGCTGAGGGAAAACAAAACTTGTCTCCAGTAAAGAAGCCAAGGCAGGAGCAGAACCTCCCCAGAGGACTCAATCCATGTGCCTCAGCATCACCAGGCATCTCCACACGGGAATGGCAGTGGCAGAGCAGGCAGAGTACTCCAGGGCATCTCACCTGGCGTGAGACATGCTTTAAACCAGCATTAAACCATGTGTAGATAGAACTGTGCAATACATCAGTCATTTCCAAATGAGTATTTGATTTCTCTAAATTACTGATGCACACTTGAAAACCGTCCTGTAAACCAGCATCTCCTGTTGTTAGTGAGAATTTTTCAAACAGAAAATTATATATATACACTGTTATTGGGAAAAAGCAGAGAGAATGCAATGTAATACCCTCCTTTTTTTCTTCTTGCTTCAGATCTGAGCAGCATAATTTTGAATTGTTGCTGCTGAAAGAAAAACCAGCTGCTGTTGTCTATTATTTTCATTATACAGTTCCAAAGCCAAACCTTTCTTTAAGGCCTGGAGTTTGCAAAGTTAGAGCTAACAGCAACTGAGTAGATAAACAAATTCCCTGGGAGCTTCTCTTGGCACTCTCAAATTCTTTGGCTCTTCAGGCATCTTTTTATAGAGAGGGTGAAGGAAGCAAACCCAAACCTCAGATCTCTGCTCCCTTATGATTTGCTCTATCAGAACTGCAAAGCCTCAAAGTCCCTTGGTGGGGGCAGGCAGCTGAAACTTTGGAGGAGTTTTTCTTTAGGTTTTCTGCTCTGAACTTGGGTGTGATGGCGAGGGACCATGGGTTCTAGATCAGCCATATGCTTCAGTCACAGAAAGTCTCTTCCTTACTTTGCAGCAGCCTCAAAAAGAAATCCTACTTAAAACACACCAAGGATCCTAACTCTGGGGTTGAACTTTTCAATTTGTGCTGAGGAGCTGTTGCATTGGATATGAGGCTGCTGTAAATGGAGAAGGGGAATTTCTACAGGCTTTTTGGTGCTCTGGGAAAAATCAAGTTCTAGGGCATGAGGGACTTCTCTGACTAGGAAAAAAGCAGTCACGAAAGGGCAAGCATGGCAAGGCAGAAATGTGCCAGCTTGGCACAGTGACCCTGGCAGGGTGCAAGTCACAGGGGCTACCTGCAGCCATCCAGGGTCTAGGCTCTGAAATGGTGTTTTTTCAGCGCAGCCAATCTGAGTGAATCATAATCCAACTACTTTCCTGTGGTTTGGGGGAAAACCACTTCCTTTGAACAGAGACAAAGAGGAGAGGGCAGAAGTGCCCTCTGCATCTGGAATCCAGTGCCAGATCTGGGTTCAGGACGCTTAGGTGCCCAAGACCTACGTCTAGATTTTGGGAAAGGTGTTAGAAGGTGGAGGGGTAGGAAGGGGGGAACAGTTTAGAGTACTGCCCTGAAATTCTGGGGGAAAGCAGCAGAAATCAGACCCAGCTGTTACAATGGAATTGCCAGGCACATATCCTTGCCGTGCCCAGCCCCAGAATATGCCTCGAGCTGCTGTCCTTCTGCCAGCGGTCCGATTTATTCCCCATTCTGGTAATTACACGGTGGGGCTGAAAGCTGTCCCCGTGCCCGGCAACCCACCCTTCAGTATCTGCCACTCGTTCCCCACTCTCAGAACCCAGCAGAGAGCCCCCGAGTGAGCCGAGAGCGGGGCAGCGGCTCGGGAGAAGCGGGAGACGCCGGCCAGCCGGGGAACGGGAAAGACCCGAGCTCCGGGCGGGGGGCACGAAGCCCCCACGGACTTACCCTGCGGCGGCTCCGGGCGGCGGGGCTGGATGCGGGACGGCGGGGCTGGCGCTGTCACCGGCGCTGTCACCGGCACTGGGGCTGCCAGCGGGACTGTCAGAGGGTCTGTGGCCGGGGCGGGGGCAGCCTGGCTATAAGGGGAGGAGGGCAGGGGCGGGACCGGGACCCGGCTGCTGGGAAACTCCAATTGCACCTCCCCCGAGCGAACCGAGAAATTCCCCCTGGCAGGGAGGGTGTCCGGCAGCGGGGTGCCTGGCCCCGAGGGTCGGTCCCTGCGGAGGAGCTGAGCCCCGGCGCCCTGTCCCGACAGAGCGGTGAATGCGGCACGCTGGGCTCACTGCCCGAGGGCTTGGCTATGGGATATGTCTGACTGCAAGGCTTGGAAACCCACCGTCAGGGATAGAGCAAGTGCCTCCAAAAATGCCATGTTCTGCACCTGGAGTGGTCATCTCTGGATCTGCAAACAGCCTGGGGAATGAGGAAAGGGACCTGAGGCTCTTGGTTGACGGCAAGCTGAACATGAGTCAGCAGCACCCTGGCAGCCAGGCACCCCAATGGTGTCCTGGGGGGCATCAGGCACAGCATCACCAGCCAGGCGAAGGAGGGCATTGTCCCGCTCTGCTCTGCACTCACCTCGAGTTCTGGGGGCAGTTTTGAGTGCCACAACGTAAGAAAGACTTAAAGCTCTCAGAGAGTGTCCAAAGGAGGGCAAAAAAGATGGCGAAGGGTTGAGAGGGGAAGCCATACGAGGAGCAATTGAGGTCACTTGACTTGTTCAGCCTGGAGAAGAGGAGACTTAGGGACACCTCCTCACAGCCTTCCGCCTCCTCACAAAGGGAAGAGATGAGGCAGGCGCTGATCTCTTCTCACTGGTCACCAGTGACAGGACCCGAGGAATTGACCTGAAGCTATATCAGGGGAGGTTAGGTTGAATATTAGGAAAAGGTTCTTCATCCAGAGGGTGGTTGGGCAATAGAACAAACTCCCCAGGGAAGTGGTCATGGCATCAAGCCTGCCAGACTTCAAGAAGAGTTTGGACAATGCTCTCAGACACATGGTGTGACTTTTGAGGTTGTCCAGTGCAGAAACAGGTGTTGCACTTCATGATCCCTATAGATCCCTTCCTACTCAGGATATTCCATGATTCTTGAAAGCGTTGCTTTCTGAGCAGGGCATTGCCCCCAGCAGGCTGTCGGAGGTGAGGTGCATGCGTGAAAGCACAGCTGGGTGTATCTGGGTCCTGCATTGTGCCTTCCCCAGAGCAGGGTTCATGGCACTCCCAGAAGACATCAATACCATCCAGCACCTTCACAGTGAGGCTCAACTCCCTGCCTAGGGACTGGGAGAAACAGACTTCTTTCCTTACCCCAAAGCCTCTGAGACTTTCTGCTCCACTTGTGGGTTGAGCGAGTCTTTCTTGAGCCTTTCAGTACTTGAAGGGGGCCTGTAAGATGGGGACAAAGGTTTTAGGAGGGCCTGTTGCGATTGGACAAGGGGTAATGGTTTGGAACTGAAAAAGGGTCAATTTAACTATAGATAAGAAAAACATTTTAAGAGGGGGTGCCCAGAGAGGTGAGTTGCTCCCTCCCTGTATACATTCAAGGTCAAGTTGGGCAGGACTCTGAGCAACCTGATATAGTTGAAGATGTTGCTGCTCATTGCAGGGGCGTTGGACTAGATGACCTTTAAAGGTCTCTTCCAACCCAAACTATTCTATGATTTGTTTTCCCAATTTCTGGTACTGCTTTCTAGGCAGCAGCATCCCTGGCCATGGAGTGTGGTGCGGTGAGCCTGTTACCCGGGTATGTGCTGCCACAGCAGAGGCTGGCAGGAGGGCAGCCAGGGGCTGGGTGACACAGCAATGGCTGTGGGGGGCCTTTGCAGTGAGTCTCTGAGGGCTGTGCTGTCCCTTGCTTAGACAGCCTCAATGGGAAGCATCTTCTGCACACATCTGGATGAGGTCTGGATTAAAGCAGTTGCCCTGCAGGCAGAAAATCAAAGTATTGTGGTCCTGCAGAGCCTACCTCTTCCCCCTTTCCTGGGAAGCTGATGTGGGGCAGGTAGAAAATCCAAGTGCCTGGTTACTGTGCTTGGGACAATTTCTGTTTTACATCTGATAGCTTTGGTCCAAAGCAAAATATAAAAAAATGGTCCAGAGATTTAAAGCTGAGTGTGAACTGTGAGCTTTGCTGGTGCTACTGATGCCTGCACTCAGCACCTGTGTGGCTGCATAACTTCTGGAGGGGCTGTGCATCTATGCAGGTCCAGTGTGGGGACATCCCCCAGCAGCAGACATGGTCTGGGGCCATGGTTTTTGCTGGATGGAGGTGCCCAGCTGAGCTGGCACAGTGCTGGAGAACAGATATTTCTCCTGGTCTGTGCTTTTTGGCAGGAATCTTATCTGCAGGCACTGCTACTTTCCTCTCTGGAACTCTTTTCCCAGGAAGTCCATGGTAGCAGGGAAAAACCTCACTCCCAGCAATGTCTGCCAAAACAGGAAGCAGAAGCAGAGCCGGGGCAAACCCATGATCTCCGGTCTCTTGAAAACATTGATTCATGTCATGCCAGACTTAGGCTGTGCTGGGCCAGGGAGGTTCCCCTCTGGGATTGCCCCAGGGTTGGGTCCCCTTGCTCCATGACAACCAGTGACCAGAAATAACCATGAGCATGGGATGGAAATGCTGGCAATGAAATGCCATGAGTCTGAAAATCATTGGAAACTGTGCAAGATGTGACCCTGGAGTGCAGAAACTTCCTCTGTATTTCATCACCTCCTTCAATGCCAGTGTGAAAGGGACGGGGGACAAGGTTTGAAATCTGCAGTTAGAGCTGGTTTGGGGACAGCACAGTGCAGCTGGAGGTGAGCTTGATGCTGCATTCAATGACCTTTTCATGCAGGAGGTAAAGGGATATGGCTCCTGGGAGGATCCAGAGTGGCTGGTGTGGTTTAAGGGTTACACACACACACACACACACACACACACATATCAGGGCATGGTTGGGAAGGCAGCGTTTGTGATTTTTGAAGGCAGAGGATGCTGTTGTGGATGCAGGGGGGAACCTGGGGCTGGTTCCTCACATCCTCAATTATGTGATCCCTGAAGGATGCCAGGGTGTCTGTCACAGATCTGCTGGGAACCTGCATTGGGAAGTGGCTCAGTGACACATCGCAGATCCACTGAAACCTCTCTTTAGATATTCAGGGGGTCTTTGCACTTGGCTCAGCCAAATGTCTCATGACCAGCTTAGCACTGGGGGCCCTGACTGTAGGAGACTCTTGCAGCTAGGGATGGGGGAAAGTCCAAGGACTCTGATGCTTAGTTGGTGTTAGCAAATGTAGCTGCAGATCTGTGGGTATCCTGGGTTGTTTCCTTGGATAAATGTTTGTATAGAATGATTTATGTGGGATCCAAATTAGATTCGTGTAGTGGGATCTGTTGCTGGGCCTCATCTTTATCTGTTTTAAGTTAACTTCAGTGGAGTCAGAGCATTTCTGCCAGCAGAGTGGGGAGCAAGAAGCATCTTGTAATTGGGTCTTAAATTAAAAACCCCGAGCTTAGATGTCATCCTCTGGGTGCCCTTGTTAACCCAAACCAAATGTATGAGAGCACTTTGACCTCCTGCTGATACACTAGCCTGACATTGCTTGTCTATGTAGCCTGATTCCTGAGACAGGTGTCTTGTACTTACTTAAACTGGGTAATGGGTAACTGAGTTAAACCAGGCTGCGCATCTTCCTGTGCTGCACAGGAATTTTTCTGTGCTCTGTAACTACTCAGGGCACTGCATAGGACTACACTGATATTCTGTGTTTATAGTTGATGCTATCTAAGAAGTTAACTGAAGTCTGAATTCGCTGGAATCCTGGGGTTTACGTCTGACTTCTCTAATACACAGGATATATTTATCACCTGAAACTTACATTTAAAAGCAAGATGTACTTCAGAATTTGTAACTTTATTTTGCAGTTGCTTCCTTAAATTTGAACAGTGACTTGCATGAGATTGTTTCACCCTTCTCTATTGAGCGTCAATCTCTTTGCCAGTCCTAATATCCAAATTTAGCTGAGCAGGAGCCTGCAAAAGGGATGTGTCTCTACTAGAAAAAGTTGTAAATTCTTTGCATTAGACAATGAAAGATTTACCTGTAAAAATGAAGATACTATCAACAAGAAGCATTTATAAGGAGATTATTTTTGAAGTGTGGTTTTAATTTCCTCTTTCAGGATGCTGAAAAGCTGTTATCCTCATTGCCAGTTGAAGGTGTGTCAAGAAGCAGATTGTCATGAGGGTAAAAGTGTTCTTCCTGGAGTCCATTAATTCGATATGCTTATTCATTGAATGGTATTTGAGATTTTTGTTCAAATTTGTTTTCATTACCTTTATTACCAGACAGGGAAGATAGTGATTATCCTATGGGATTTTCTATGAGCTGAGCTCAATTGTACTAAGCAATTCCAGCTGTGCATGTTTCAGAGTAGAAAAGCAGCAGGTCTGGGTGCAGGTGGCTGGTAGTAGCTTTCTGAGTAATGTGTTTCCTGTTACTTTCTGCTGGCAATATGGGGCTATCTCATGGAGCGTGCCAGGGGGGAGGTGTTCTTCCCCTGACATCTGGGCCAGCTGTGTTCCTTGTTTCAGTGTCCCATGTCCCGAAAAGATGAGATGAGGCTTCTTTCTGCTGTTTCAGAGCTTGTTTATTTCTGGTTCTTATCAGAGTTTCAGAGGCACAGACTGTGCTGAGACCTCCAGGAACACGAGGACAGAATGGCAATGGTTACCCAAAGCAGGTAGCTTTTATATCTATTATCAACCAGTTAGAAAACTTTACGTATCTTATTTTGTTCCCAAAACCAGTGAATATCAACCTTATTGATATGTCTCCTTTACACTGAATTCTATCTACCAATTAACAAGTCACAGGAACTCATGTCAGAGGGAAAAAGGAAGAGGAGAAGAGAGAAGAAGGAGAAGGACAAGGGACCGACACCCTAAAATCTCCATCTTGGTCCCATATAACATATATAGCTAAACCTAAAAACTACAACTACACATTCTGTGGTGCACTAAACAACCATCTCCTCATTTCTTTGGTGTTCTCAGCTCATCCAGAAGTGAGGGCAAATGCTCCCACAAGCTTGGTTCGCAGGCCAAGCCTTTTTTGTGGAGCTCTGAGGGTAAAGCAAACACCCAGAGGAGCAGGAAAAGTTCCCAAGCTTTTCCTGACTCCAACAGAGCGGGTGAGGCACAAAAGCCCAAGTAGAGGTGCCTGAATTGGTGTTTGAGAGAGTCAGAAGATACTCTCAGGGTTGGACTGGAAAATCAGGGTCAGGTAAAATCCAACAGCTGTCCTCTGTGGGATGGGGTGTGCAGCAGCCTGGGGAGGGGAATAGGGAAGGATGTCTTTAGGGTGGCTGACCTCCCTGCAGTGCTGGGAGAGGCATCTGAAGCAGCAAGTGGTGGGGATTGCATGTGCTGTGACCTGATTGCATGTGCTTGCAGCTGATTGCTTTTCATCTTTCTGTGCTGGGAAATAGCACTTTTATTTCTGTTCACTGTGGGATAATTTTATAGAAGTGGGGGCATGTGCAAAAAGGGGTAGCAGAAGAGTATTTGGGGCTCTCATTAAAATGTGAGGTAAAAGACCAAGAGATCACACCTACCACATTTGTCTGTCTCTTTCCTAAACTTTATAAAGTTTGAAGTCAGCAAAAGGAATGAAAGTTTGGGTTCTGAAGGCTGGCTCAGGCCTGCAGACCAGAGCAATGTCAGCTAGGTCATGAGGGGACCCAGTTCCTGTCCCTGAGTGCAGGTATGTGACACGTCAGTAAGCTGTGGAGGAACTTGGTGGCTCCAAAGGCACTGTCACTGCTCAGCAGCTGGGACAGAGCAGCCACTAAGTGGTTGGAGGTCTAGAGGAGGTGGATCCAGCTCTCAAGGCTATTGTGCTGCGTTTTAGCTCTGATTACTCGGGTCAGCTTGCAACAGTATTACTTCCAACTGATTGAAGTGTCTCCATCTCCTGTATTCATGATGACTACAAGTAATAAAATCAGGATTTCTTTTTCTTTGTCAGCAGCTAGGCTCAGAAGAGCTGTGTGTATATATCCAAATATTGTCCTTACAGCATAGGAGAAGGATAGTGGCGAGGGACATGAGCGAGGCCTGGGCAATGGGGCTCCGAGTTCACCAGCAGATTGTGTCACACGGTGCTTAGCACTGAGGGAGAAGTTCCTGTGACACGCCATGCCTTGTGTAAGAGACATAACCAAGTCGTGGTGGGTGAAGATTGGATACCCAGGACTTCTCCTCCCAGACAACAGCAGAAATCACTAGCATGATGTTTTGCTTTCTCTTTCAGTTTCTGTATGTGTCAATGAAGTGAGAATCTCCTAGACTGTGGCTAACTGGACTTCTAGATGTCCTAGGGCCCAAAAGTGAATGGAGAGTACCTCTGGGATGCAAGTCTGAAACCTCTCTATCTGAGGGGACTGTTGCTTTTAGCCAGTCAGAGACACCTGTTAGACTATAGGGAATAACCTCTCATTTTATTTCTTATTTCATGAACTATTTCCCTGCCCCAAATTTGTTTTCATTTGTGCTTCATGACCTTTGATAATTATGCATGTGTTAAGTTTTATGGTTTTAAGTACAACATTGTTTGGCATTCAAAATTATCACAGAAGCACACGAAGGGACAGATGTCTGCTGTCTTTGAAGCCTGCTTGTGGCCTTCTCCAAAGTATTCCATGTGCAGGTTATGTTTTGTGGTAGGTGAGAAGCAGGCTTTCCACTCACATCTATGGAAGCTCAGCCTAAGATTAAAGGGAGCCATCAATTTGGCCAGTTCTAATATTTTCTTACTACTTGAAAGCAATATGTAAACCCAAGATCTTAAAGCCAAACAATATGGAATATTTTTTTAAGTACTAAAGCACTTACCTAAGCTAATGTTCTCAGATCCAAAAAGTTTCCTTCCTCCTGCAAAATACTTTATCCTTTCCAACATGGACCCTGGTGCCACATGTAGAAGCCTGCCCTTGTGCTGAAAAGATTGATCTGCTCATGATTTTTTGAATCCGGGTGTGAAAGCCAAGCAGAACCATGTTCAGCAGAAACATCCACGGCAGCAGTTTACCTTCATCCTCTTGTCATTGTTCTGCCTCTGTTGTCTTCCTCTACAAGTGGTGAAAACACTTTTTTTTCTAGGTTGATTTGAAGGAGGTCGATGTTGGAGGTCTGACCTGCAGCAAAGCTGTGATTTGGTAGCTTCAACAGTGTGAACCCTTCTTGGGGACTTTGCTACCAGTGGTAGCAGCCTCACATGATGATAGCTTTGTCCTCTCTGGTCATATCTGGACCAGGCTAACCACAGAGAGCTTTCCTGATTTTGGTTTCTTCTGGCACTGGAGATACTACATGTCTGAGTAATGAGCCAGTAGTTCAAACCTGACAGGAATGTTCTAAATCTTCATCAGAGGAAGGGCCTGTATTCAAGCATGGTCTGCATCCCCATCCTGGTATCTGCTTGAGGAGCAGTCGTGACTGAGGCTGATGACACCTTTGCTGTGATATTCTGGTGGGGGAGGCATCTGTTCCTAAGGCTGCCCTGGCACCCTCCCCTGGCATCTGAGTGAGGGAGGTGTGCATTTCTGTGGTTGCTCTGACATGGAGAGGGAGGAGGGATTCATGTCAGAGATTTCTGGCTGGGAGCAGCTGTCCCTGACATGCTTCACAGTGGGCAGGAGACATCATGTGCTGGAAGGGAAGTCCCCTTGACCTGACAGCCCTGGCAGCCAGCTGTTCCCAGTTTGCTATCCCTGGACCTTCAGCCAGGCATCTTCATAGCCTGGGAAAAGTCACCCCCCACCACGGACTGGAGAGAGTGATATTGTCCCTGTGTTAGATGCTGTTTGCGGTCTGATGGGCGTCCTCCACATCTGGCACGTGATGACTTGGGGAGGAACAACAGGTGCTGAGGGAAGGGTGTAGCTTTTTCCTTTTCACCTGAAGGAAACCAGAAGTGTTTTTCCTGTGTGGAAGTCCAGTCATCCCACTACAACTCACTCGAAGTAGTGGGAACTCACACTTCCTGTTATCCCACTCCTGTTGGGAAAGGAGGGCTTCTTGTAGTTACAGCACCGGGCCTGGGGCTCAGAACTGGAAGAGCTCTTGGCTGGGGCCGTTGTGAGGGATTCACAGCTGCCTGTAGCACAGGTGTTCTGAAAAACACGGTTGCTTTGAAGATGATTCAAGGATCCTCTGACAGAAGAGCACCATTATTTTTAGCACCCCATTTTTAAGGTACTCCACAGTCCTTTATACTGGCTTATTCTTATTTCTTTTTATAACACTGCTTCTCTGTTTACAGCTTACTAATGCCTTTGAGGCTCAGCATGAAGACACAAGGGGCAGCTCTCTGTGAAGCTAGACAAATGTGTGTGTGTGCTTCCAAGATGCAAGTTGCTCTTCTTACAGTACCCCTGCATTAAATAGGGGTCTCTAAGTTAAGGACGATTTTTACTTACATGCCGTCATAGGCTTGGCATAGCCAGGGGCTGAGGGAAGGCAAATTGGAACTGCCTCAGCAGTTAAGTTACAAGAAATGGTGCAAGGAGCCACATCCCAGGCAGCATCAGACACCTGTGCTCTCTGCAAGTGGCTCAGTGCTCCAGCTGTGATAGCACAGCTGTGCTGTGCAGCACAGGGCTGGGTGTCCTGACAGACCTGCTCTGGCAGCTGAGCCCTGGAACTGCCAAAACCACCCTGTGGCAGTTTTGTCAGCAGCACCTGTGGTGTGGGAGGAATGTGTCCATCCATATTTAAGAGCTGGGGCTTGACCAGCCTGTCCTCACCAGTGCTCAGCTGGTGGATCCTCTCTGGGCACCCATGGCTGTTCCTGGGCTGGCACGGGGCTTGTGTGCAAGTGATGAGAGGCCTAATTTTAGATCAGGGAATGAAACACTGGAAAGGTCACTGGATGGGACCAAATCCCAACTGGCACTCATGACAGTGATGCCTTAAATGGCTACCTAGAAACAGAGACTAGACAGGAATAAAGGAAAAAGGTGATATTTATTTGAAAGGCCTTCAGATGTACACTTTTGGACTCCAGAGGGTCCTACTTCAGTGGATCCCAAAATGGACAACAGGTCGTGAGTTTTCCACGCTTTTATATCAACATTAATTCACCAAGCAGAACCCAGCCAATGATGGAATTTTCCCAAGCTTGCCCCCCTCTTCCCAAGATGATGGTTTGCAGTTCTTGTTCTGGTGTCCTTGGAGAGCAAGTTAGAGTGGTTTGTTTGTCTATCTTAGCATAGAGAACAGCACTTAACAAGCTACAGGAAACTTTAAAGTTACATGAGCAGTACAGAATTTGAAAAAAATACAAAAGTTAAAACTTAAGGCATCAACAGCAGCAGCATTGTGTGTAGACTTGGTGGAACCAATCATGACCTCTTTTCACTGCAGTTGTTTTACCCCAGCCCAGGCACCTTCCCTGCCCCAGAGCTCTCTCTCTTGGGGCAACTCTTTTTGCCCAGCAGGAAATGCTGCCCATAAACTCCCCGTCACAGGGGGTGGAAAGTACTGGGGGAAAGTACTGGGAAACTGCAAAAGCAGTACTTCTCTTTGAGGTCTTGAAAGCGAGACACCAAGAAGTTCTTCTGTTTTGAACATCCTTGTGGGTCCTCAAGGTCTGCCACTTCCTTTTCCTAACCTCTCTTCTGTGGCATTATGCTCACGTGCCCAAGCAAACTTGGACTTAATGAGTGGCAGAGAGGGAAGTTTCCAGGGGAAATCCAAGGAGCCATGAGGACAGCCTGTGTTTCAAGCCTTCTGACTCAGTAAGGAGCTTGTTACTTATCCTTCACTCTTGAAATCAACAGAATTGTTGCTGAAAAATTTACTGGCAGTAGAATACAGCCCTTCATTTCTTTATAAATAGTGACATATTTCTGAATGAGTTTATCAGTTTTCCCAAGGACTGAAATTCCCACTGATCTTGCAATGAAATATTCGTTTCCTCAAAAAACATCTGAGGAATCCTGTTAGATTTCAGGACAATAACCTTTTATTTTGCCTCCCCTATCTTGGCACAGCCTGGACCATAGGGCTGGGTAAGGTGCTTTGTACATATTTGTTCTCCTGGGATTTTTCCCAATAACGCAGTGGCCAGACATAGATCCTTCCTAAACCACTTCCTAAATGGACGAGGTTGTCATAATTATTTTGAACATCACCTTCAGAGAAAAGAGGAAAATATCTAAAGTAAGTAAATATGAGTGCTGGATATGAAATCCAGTGCTATGATGTCTATATAAAGTCAATAATTTGAATGCAGTATGTAAGGATAAGTGCCGTGTGTGTGTTTTAAACTCCTTCAGGCTTTTCTCCACCTGCATCAGGAAGAAGCTGCTTCACTTATAAGAGATTGAAAGGGCAGTTATAGAAATATATCTATATTTAACTGAGGAAAATAATATTCCTCTGAGGGTTATGTTTGGTACATCCCATGCAAGCATTTTCCCAGAAATACAGCTGGAACAGCAACAATGCAATTCATTTTTCTTGCTGTGACCAAAACAATGGCATCTAAATCCTTGCACCAAGGCTGAAGGTTGGCTGATTGTGGAGACACAGCAGTTCTTGTTTGTAATGGATTTTGAATAACTTTGGGAAACAGAATAATACTGCTGTGAGTTGTCATGCCTGTCTGCAGGCAGTTTTTTTAACTCAAGATTTTTTCCTGCTTTGAATGTTTAATAGAACAAAATTAGACATCCATTCAAGTATTCCTGCCCTGTTGCAAGGCAAAGAAACTCTTTTTTTTAAAATTAATTCACTTATGATACACAACCTTGAGCTGTTTCAGTATTTAATCACTTGCAAAAGGCATTCTGGTGGAAATGAGAAATCCCAGACCTGAGGGTCAGGCCAAAAGCAGAGGAAATTATGTGTTTAGGTTCAACCTCCTCCCTGCAGGCTGTGCTGAAATGTCACATGTGGAATTCCATTTTGTGCTTCCAAATAACAGCTCCATCCTGAGCTTTCTGGGGGAACATCGTACCACAGGCACATCCAGCCTGGCCTTTAGGCTGTTGTTTCTCTCCACATCTGCTTGCAGACAGTGCTTCCAACATCCTCTTTGTTTCAGAGGGTGACTAACAGCTGCTTAGCAAGGCACAGGGTGGATTCAGCCTTGAGACCTCTGAGGGAAAGAGGCACCGTGGGCTTTTGCTGGTGCTTTGGAGGCTCAAGGCCCATTTGTTTAAAGAGCTCTCAAGATGAAAGCATGAGCAATTCATTCTTGTGCTGTAGCTGGGACTATGAGGGGAAGATGACGGTCCACGAGTGCATGACGTGCTTTTGGAGACAAAAGCCACCAGACTTTTGGCCTTGTGCCTCCTCGTGAGTTCCTGATGATTAATTCCATAATTGCCTCTTATCCACTCAATGAGCTTCTAACTCATAGCACAGTTCTTTCAGGAAATATTTTTTCCCCAAGTTTTGGACAAAAGTATTGAAAAGTTTTGAGCTCCCTCATTCAGGAAATGATCCCCAGAACTTTGTGCCTTGCTCAAGGTGCTGAACTTCTGTGATGAGTTTGATTTTCCCAGTCATTTCAGTTCTGGGATTCCCATGATGTGCTTCACCAGGAAGTGCAGTTGGATATGAGCTGCCCAGTCTAGTGGAAAGTGTCCCTGCTCATGGCAGGTGGATTGGAACGAATTGATCTTTGGCATCCACTCCCATCCTAACCATTCTGTGATTCTGTAGAGGCCCCTGATGGTGGGGATGACATGCTGTCCTCAGCAGTCCAGCCCTGTCAGCACTAGTGGTGGTTTCGCTGCTGACTGGGATCTGCTTGCTGCTGTAGAAGCTTCTCTATGCCTGACCCCCATAGAAAATGGAAAGGAGTACATTCCTTCCCTTTTGCAGCCATTTTTTAATGAACTGAAGGACGATTACCACATCTGTGTTCTGTGCCTCCCCTGGAAGTACTTCTCTTTCTCTGTGGATGCAGTTAGTGAAATCATTCCCGTTTTCTGGGCTTTCTTCTGATTCTCAGTCTGTCTTTCCCAGCTGCACAATTTCATGCCTGCCCAAAGATAAACTATGCCTGGTCAGACATCTTGGGACGTAGGTGCTTACCTTTAATCTGCCATTCACTCTTTCTGCCTCTTTCAGCAAGAGCTACAATCTCTATGCAGCTTGGAGGAAAGCTTTATACTGGCATTTCAAGACTTTCAGGTAGTATGAAGATGGCAGAAATACTACAACAGCCTTTTTCCAGAGTTTTCTCTGCCTTACATATTCTTTTCTGGGAAAGTGCATTCTAACGGCGTGGTATGAATTTATGAACACAAATTGAGAGTATCATATTGGAAGAGTATTAGAGGCTATTTGCAGTGCTCAGTGTGACACGGATGAAGGCAGGGAGGCAAAGTTCCCTTGCTCAGTGTCCTCAAGCTGGGACTAGAGAAAGTTCTTGTAGTTCTGTAAAAGTTAATCCACTGTGGCTACCCATTAATGTACATCAACCTTTACTCTTTCCCAATACTGTCTTTTCACTGTAGCTGTGATAGCAAATAGTTTAAATCAATGCTCCAGCAACCTGGCTGCTCTCCTGCTCAGGTTTTATGGGAGAGGTGGGCCAATACCAGTAGTAATGTCATGGTGTCATTAGCAGTATTACATAAAATTGACCTCAAGGGATGGAAGTGCATGGTGAGCCTGAGCAGAGGATCCTCCTGCCCAGTATCGAAGAACCAAAATTTGGTATCTGCCCAGTACTAAAGAACCAAAAGTACTGGCTTTGGGGCAGTAAATCCAAACACAAGATTTCATGGAGAGAGATGCAAAATACAGAAGATAAATGTTTGCTAAACACTGGTACTTGGGAGAAGAGTGATATATAGCTACTAAAGCAGTTAAGCCTAAGACTAATACAACTTTACTTTTCAGCCATCCCTGAGATAATAATGCCCTGGCACCTCTGATTGTCCCAGCTGTGTGTTGGGGTGGGGGCCACATCACCCAGCCTGTACAGTGGATGCAAAACATCACTCCTCTTTTTTCTGATCATCCTTAATATTTTAAACCAATTAAGAATTCATTTCTGAAAGATACCGCATGACAGGGAGCTAAACATTTTAGTGGTGCTGCACTAAAAGGCTTTTGTCAGGAATATTTTGACTGATTGATTATCATCCCCAGCTGAAGAGCAGCCTCCTGGTCATTCACTGAAATGTCTTGGTACTCTTCCTTTCTTGCTTCAAGTGAGTCTGTTTCCCATATCTTCCTTCCAGGAAAAGGCAACTTCACAGAACCAGATTATTGAAATGGTGGAACCCCATGTCTGGTCTCAGCAAACGCCAGTTCATGCACCCTGGCTGCCTTCACCAACCCTTTGCTTTTCACCCCAAACCAGAAACAAACAGTATTGTGAAACATCAGAGTCCTCTGAAACAAAAAAAATATCTTTCACCACCCACACAGCACTGTCAGCTGTGCCAGATCTGCCTCCCTCCCCTCCCAAATGCAGCATTCACCCCTGAGAAGCTAAATCTGGAGAGAGTTTGGCTTTTCCATTTAGTTTGACACTTTTAAGACAGCATTATTCCCCACAGATGCATCTGCATGTAGCACCCTGGGCCCTCTGGGGTAAAAGTGAGAAGTGTGTCCTGGAGGGAATGTAACTCTGTGTTGGGATAGCAATAGAGATGATGGTGTTTTTCTTCACAGT
Source organism: Vireo altiloquus (assembly GCA_013396875.1). Classification (NCBI taxonomy): domain Eukaryota; kingdom Metazoa; phylum Chordata; class Aves; order Passeriformes; family Vireonidae; genus Vireo; species Vireo altiloquus. Next base: position 703,522 of record VZRF01008113.1, on the reverse strand, counting down.
AAAACAACAAGCAGAAGGAATTAATAGGGAAGTCATTAAGCTTCTTGGCACTTCCCTAGAAGAGCAGCATATTTCACATTTAAAAGCCCTGGGAGGCCTTTCTTCTCTTTTTTGGAATGTGAAATATGGCTGTAATGATCACTGGGTCTTCCACAGAAGACAGCTGGACAGCAGCAGCTCATTTTGGAAAGCACATCCCTTCCTTTTTCCTTGCCTAGGTGACTCCAGGGTCTGCTCTGCAGCCCAGACCAAGCATCCCTCTGTCCAGGGGCACCCCTGCTCCTCACCCATCCCCTCTCTGCTTGCACAGCTGTCAGGGCAGGACTGAACCATGGCCTTGCCATAATGGGGTTAACCTTAAACTGGTTTGCTCAAGAGCAAGCAGTTGGAGAGCAGCAGCTCCCAGAGGAAGCAGGCTGTGTGATATTGCTACTGGCTCACAGGATGCCAGGCTGCAGGATCTGAGTGTCCCAGGAGAGGTTATGACAAAAGGCAGACCATTGTGCCCAGCTTTCCTCCATGACTTCAGGGGAGCAACTTGCTTTTATTAGAAAACGGAAACTGAGCACCTTATCTAATCCCAGGGACAGGCAGCTGGAGCCTGTGGAAAGGCAATTGGTTTGTGGAGGGTCAGCCAGTGAAATAATGACATTGAAAACTCCAGTATACATTTTAATTATGAACTTGGGAAAATGCCACAGATGCCTTGCATGAGGTGCTTGGATGAGAGATGCATATGCAGTAGAGGGAAATTTCTGATGCACAAAATCTCTCGCTGAGGCTTTAGTGCCTCAAATCTCGCACTTCAGGAGTGCAGTTTTAGAAGACTCAGACCTTTTTAGCATGCAAAAGTCAAAATCCTTTCTGTATCTCTCCCACTTAGTCAATCCTTTCAACAATAAATGTAAATCTCTCAGCACTGATGCCCTTCCCTGCTGCTGGGAGGGGAAATGTAGCTCACAGACCCATGGTGGGTGTAATGTCAGGGCTCCCTGCTTGCACCATGTCCCCAGGACAGGGGAGGGAAGCTCCGAAGTGTTCATGTGTTCTGCACACCTAATGGGAGAACCAGATGATATTTTACTTCTCCTTCTCCATAGCAAATACAGAGAGACAACAAGCTGAGGGTTTGTGGGAATTGCTGAGATGTATTGAAGAATGGTGCAGGGCAGAAAATTTCTCCCAGGATTTCCTGCTTCAGACTCTCAATTTATACCCAGTATTTCAAAGCCATCTTTAGAAAAACACCTAATCTTGACTGTGGAGGTAACAAGTCTGCCTTAGAAAAATGTTCATATGATGATTGTGAATTAAAGAGGCACTCTGTACTTCTTATCCATCAGAACATTTCCCTTGGCCTGCCACCAGCACCTGCTGCTCACCAAGGCTGAAACTTATACTGGTGCCACCTGAAGTAAAGGAAACAAAAGAGGCTCACTGCTGATGCTGTAAGCTCTGCTGCAAGAAAAAATAGCGTTCAAGGCTATGCCATGTCCACATTTATAATTTTAATAGATCATAAGACTTTACCTCCATAAAGTCTTAGATTAAATCCTGGAGGGGCAACCAAAAGAATAAATTGAATTAAATAAAATCAGATTTATACAGCTGTGGGCTGCTGAATGTCTCTTTCAGTCTCCTCTGCAGATGCTGGATGTAATGCTTTAGATCCTGCTTGGAGTTAACCCTATGGTGATCCATGCCCATCAGTGGGATGATGCTGGTTTACACCAGGTGAGGATCTTATCTGTAGCACTGTCTGTCCACCTCACATTAGGTTTCATACTGCAGTCAGATTGTAACAGATTTGTTAAAATGCATTTAAACGCACAAGAAAATTGACTAGAGGCATGGTGGCACTTTCCCCAAATCAAGGAGAACTTGGAGCCTCCTTCCACATGTCATATCCAATCCAGACATGTCTGTACACACTGAGATGTGATGGCATGGACAGATCTTCAGTCAAACAGGAGTTTTTCAATGCAGCCCTTGAGTGAGGAAAATCTGAAATGCCGGAGGGGCCATGGGGGCCAGCCTGGAGGGCAGAGTGTTCCATGTGCTGAGTGTCCCAGCCATGGGGTTTGGTTACCCAGCATTTTCCTCCCTAGGCAGGTAGTGGTTTGTGGCCTCAGATCACAACGTCATGACCTTGTGTCATGCCAGCTCAGCCATCTGGTTTCTGGGGTAGGGAATAAAATGTGGGTCCTACCACATCCCTGCCCAAGCTCTGTCCCTCAGTTGCTCATGGGCACTAATTATGAGGGAGGCTCTTGCTCTGCTGCTGTATAATTATGCAGAGCGCAGTCCAAGACTTAATATATGACAGAGGCCTTAATATAGCTCTGAGTGAGCTGTTTTTGGTTTTCTCCTGCTCTCTGAAAATACATTCAATCTTGTACCAAACAGTGGAGCAGCCTCCCAGCAATAGAATCTGTATGGAACATGAGGTGGACACCGTGCCTGGGCTGGAGCTGCTGCCCAGGGGCTCTTGCAGAGATCGGTGTCTTGGTGCATCTGCTGCCTTGGGGTTCTGAACTTAGGGTAGCAAGTTCAGGAAAGTACTCCTTTCTCCACAGCAGTCAAAAATTTGGGATGGCAGAGGAGCAAGCTGGGTTAGCAGATTTTGGATCATGTGTAGAGGCAGTGTAGGAGGAGGCAGGATGCTGACTGCTGCTTTGGTCCTGTGTTAGAAGCAGCTGATGATTACTGGAACATCAATTTCAGCGAAGAGCGTGCCGCCCTCCCCTCCATCGGAGCTCTCCTGTGCACGGTGGACTTGCCGAAAAATCGCTGCTCTCCTGGCACGCCCCAGCCCCCGGAGCGCCAGGATGGCCAGGATGTGCTCCTTCCTGCAGAAACCAAACAAGACCTGGCTCAGACCTCAGCAAAACCAGCCTGGAGGTGGGAAACCAACAGCCGTGCTGGAGACAGAGCAAGGCTATAGCAAAGTGCTGGGGATCAACCCCTCACCCCGCTGGAGGAGCCACCAGGATGGGAGTCTGCAGCCTCTGGAGGTACCAAAGCAGCGAGCAGCAGCTCCTGCCACACCACACTGGTGGTGGAAATTGCTTCGGGGAATTTCCTCCTCTCTCCACACCCATGATGCCTTTTTTAAGTTTTCCAGAGAGGCTGAGGACCTCTTGTGTTATGTTTATTTTGAGATGAGTAACGGAAGTGCTAATATTTAGGAAGCTGATAGGCACTAATTAGGTTAGAGCTGGAAAGCCGACTTGGAAACGTACACTGTTCCAGTAATCTCAGTGTATGCAAATTCAGTGATGTCTATGAGAGCTCAGGGGAAAAATTAACAGGGACCTGAACAGGAAGCAATGCAGGTCCAGCAGATTCCGCCTCATTTTCCAAACTTCATTGTTCAAAATAATGTTACTCAATAATGGAAATCAGAAATTAGATAAACCAAGAGAACAAGCCTCAAAAGCTGGCTTGGGTCTGAGGCTAATGATGAAAAAGTATCACCAATCAAAGCCTTGTAAATGGCTTCTCTGAGTGGAAAATTGTTTTCAAATAGCCATCATTGATGACTAGCCATCATTTACCTCTCCCATCCTTCCCAGAACAGGCACTGCTTCTTTTTCATCTTAGTCTGGCCACTGGGATTAAACCCTTATTGGGGTTTATTTGCTTCGTTGGTTTTGTTTGTTTTATGTTTGTAGGGATTTTTTGTAAGATAGGTATGTTCACCTAGGAAATTACACAGGAACAATTGTTCCTTTACATGTCCATGTCCTGAATTCCCACACACAGATAAGCCTGAAGCATATCTGACCCAGTTAAGTTAAATCTAGTTATGAAAAAATTTGAGCCTCAGTTTTGGGGAGAGGAAAATATATTTAAAGTGATGTTTTTTCTCAATATTTGATGGTCAACTTCAGTATTCTAGCAATTACTTAAATCTTAGGGATTATTTTGATTGCATAAATATCATCCAGTGCTGAAACCTTTGGTGGTTTTTTTTCTGAAATTAGTCTGATGAAATTGAATTTATTTCAATCTATACCACTGATATTAATTTTCAGTGGTTGAAAGAAGAGCTGTAGAAGAGGAGGTAACTTCTGATTTGCAGCTGCTTAGCCATGCACAGAGCTAGTCACTTTCTTTACTTTTCCAGGAGTTTTACATTTTCCAGATGCAGCCTTGGAACAGCAAATGGAAAGTACAAAAGAAAGAATTTGTAATTTATTCCAAACTTTAATGGTTGTGTTGAGGCCATTTCAGAAACTGCAGCTGAACTGTTTCAATGGTTGCCACACTTTGAGGTCTGAGCCTGGGAACAGGAGACAAACTATTTGCTCCAAATCTGGAGCCTGCAAATTGGCAAACAGGGCTAATAGTGGCGATGCAGTGAAAAGCAAACTGGAGCTTTACTGTGAAAAAAGGTTCATTTAGAGCAATAAAATGGAATTCAGTAAGAGGATGCATGAGAATGGTTCAAAACAGTGTCAGGGGAGCTCTAGACTTGACATTAGAAAGCATTTTCTAACTGAAGCTGTGGTCTAACACTGGAGCAGGCATCCTAGAGAGGTGGTTGATGTCCCAAGCCTGTCAGTGCTCAAGAGGCATTTGGACAATGCCCTTAACAGTTTACATTAACTTTTGGTCAGGCCTGAAGTGATGAGAAGTTGGACTGGGTTATCACTGTAAGTCCCTTCCTAATAGACTGAAATAGTTCTATTCCATTCTAAAATTAAAAGGCTTTGAAGGTAATTTGTGTGCATTGTAAGATACAGCACAGAGGGGAAGAAAAGAAAAAGTATGCCATCACAAAGAGGAAAATAAGCTGAGATTCCTACTGTTGCTGGGAGCCCTGATCTCTAACATGTGGCCACCAACAAAGAGAAGCTGAAGAGCTCAGCCAAGGCACGGGGTGAGCTGGTGCTGTTTGGGATGGAGCCCAACAGTTCTGGCATCTGCTGCTTCACGTACCTGATATCTGGATAGTCCTGGCACAGCTCCTTGACATACGCCTTGATCTTGTCTTTTTTCTTCTCTCCAATGATATTGGCAATGTGGTCTATGGCAGGGAGGAGCCAGTCAGCTTCAGAGCCCTGTGAATGAAGAGTCACATGGGGACATCAGGGACAGCAGCACCTGCTAAATGCCTTTTTACCTGAGGCAGGAGCGCGGCAGCAGTGAGGTGTATTTACTGCTGTGAGCCAGGACTGGTGCAGGACAGGCTGCCTTGGGCAGGCAGCAGGGTGGTATGTGGCAATGGCAAGGCACTCCTGGGAGCTCTCTCAGGCCTGGCCCTGCACTTCCCCATGCCCACGAGCCCCCAGGCAAGCCAGACCCTGAGCAGGGCATTGTGGCTGTGCTCCAGCATAGCAGCAGATGCCAGAGACTTCACCTCCTGCTGCCTCATAGTTTCATGTGCCTCATCTCTGAGAGGGGATTTAGTGCCCTGGATGCCTGACTTTCCACAAAATAAAATTAATTCAACTTTTTCTTCCCTGAAAATCCCACACTGATGTTGCTATGAGAGATGGAAATGTTAAAGCTTAGTGACTCGACCAATGGTGACCATTGCTTTGACCAACAGACACCTAAATTACAACAATCAAGTCCTGTTGCTGGATCCACAGGTGGCGATACCTTTCTTCTCTGCTATCTACTCTTATTCTTTCTTTCTTTTCCTTTTTTATTTTCTTAAGTGATATTTTTATACTTTTATATTGTTATATTACTATAGGTAATAACCAAAATGGCTACTTACATCCTTTGCATTGTAATCTAATAGTTTTAAAATAAACCTGCCATATATATACACACACACATATATCTATCTAGATCTATATATCTATATATCTATATCTATATGTGTATATATATAATCTCACACCAGTCACTCAGTTTTGTGCCACTCTAATCTGGCCCAAAGGATTTATTAACAGGAACCTCAGTTACCCCACCTTCAGGGGTGGGTTGTAACAGGTATCTAGTCACAAAACACGCAGACTGCCACCACTTTCTCCCCACACCCTGCTGTACACAGACTGTGGGCCCAGATGGGCTTTTTCATTGGAGTCAACTCCATGAGCTGTATCCAGGGCAGGCATCCTTCAGTGACAAAGTTTATCCCTGATAAAGTTTATGGCCTGAGGGAACAGGCCCAGGAAGAAGCTGCCATGGGATGAATGTGATCCTACAGCACATGAAGCCCCCTATGCAAAGCTCCCTGGGAACAATGCTGAAACACCAGGTGCTGCCATCAGAGAGCTGCTGGCTGAACATGCACAAGCTGCCAGTGCAGAGAGGCTGCCAGGCTGGAAACCCACACCATGACCCTGCAGGAACCACCTTGCTTGCTCTCTTTTAAGCACTTCTATATTTCTTGAGGCTTGGTCTCTTCAACAGCCTGCTGCCTGGTCTGTGGGAGGCCAAGTGGGAATATTGCACCTGTGGGAGTGGGGCAGCCAGGGGGTGCGAGGAGAGAACTCACATACCTGATCAATGAGTGTATTGTGAATGATTGTGGCTTCCTGGCTCATCTTCCTGCTCACTTGCTGCCGTGTCTCTCTGTTCATTTTCCACCTGGGTTTGATGACCTGTGTGATATATTCCTTCACCACATATTTATGAACTTCCTGTAGAAGCTCCTGGTTAAAAAAAGAAAACCTCATGGGCTTTTATGTCCGTTCAAGGCCAAGGCAGTGAGAGAGGGCAGAGAAAGCTCTCAGGTCTTTGGCAGCACCTGAGGGCATAGAGGAGGCACAGGAAGGCAGCACACCATCAGCACACACTCACTCATCTCTGCAGCCCCCACAGTTATAAAGGGCAACCAATGTTGCAGAGGAGTCTGCAGGTCTGACCATGGCCTGAATGATGGTATGACCCCCCAGCATCCCTGTTCCCAGGCATGGGACCGGCTGCCTACCTGCCCCAGGGGCTCCCTCATGTGCTGCAGGTGCTCAGAGAACTGCGAGACTGCCGATGCCAGCGAGTCCGGCCTTTCCGTTGCCAAAATCCAGTTCTTGGTCAGGATTTTCTTAAGGAGTGGCTGAAAAAAGACCAACTCACTGATGGCACAGGTATATTCAGACTAGTTGATGATGCCCTAGCTGAAGGCACCCAGCTAGACACCTGATCTCAGGCTTGAACTGAAAGCACAGAGCACCCCCTCTGCATGAAGAAACATCAGCAGCAGGCTAGGTTTCTCTCTCCACCCCAGGGAATTCACACCCATGTCTCCCCTTCCCGGGTAGGCACCCCAGGGCAGAGGGAAGAACCCTCACACCTTGAGCAGGAGATGTTTGGGCGTTAAAGGCTTATTTGGGATATCTCATTTCCTTGCTCTGTGCCACTTTCTGACCCACCAGCTCTATTTCTTTAGAAACAAATAAATTTGTTTCTCTAATGTATTGCGGAAGAAAGATAAGAATGTTAATCACAGGAAACTCAGGCATGACTAGAACAGGCTATGGTGGGCAACCATGTATGCCAGTGGGTTTGCACCAGCCATGGAAATGAGAAGTCACTTGGTAGTGAATCTGTTGGAAATTAGCCCAGTAATCCATCACCTCTATAGCCTTCTCCAAAAGGAAATCAAGCTCTTGGTGTTCACAGCCCTTCCAGGGGGCTGTCTGTACTCCTGCAGACCTGCATGAAATCTTGCTGGGATTTTCCTTCTGCCCCTTGCTCCAATGTGGTGGTGGGGGGAATGGCAGCTGGGAGCATGTCCAGCTTTACGCCTCATGGTTAGTGATGACATGGGAGTGATGGCACTGTTTCTCATCTGTCCTGGGTACAAGGTACTCCAATCAAGTGTCCTCAACAGGTTATTTTCCTTTGCTGGGTCCATAGAGCTAAGAAATAGCAATATCTGCTAAAGACTTTTGGCACCTGGAAGAGACTTCCCTAAGGGCCAAATGCAAAATATCCTTCCTCTGGCATGTCCCTTTTTCTCCTCCTAGCTCTCAGGATCTTTAGACTCCTGGCAATCTCCTTCCCAATTACTTCCCCCCTCGCTGTGCTCCCAGCCTGCTGGAGATCTCTTTAGCAATGCTTTGACTCAGCCTCTCTCAGTTCTCACGACATTTCAGCTCTCTTGCTCAATGCCTTGGCTTGGGGCCTTTCCTCGCCTGCTGCTTAGGCTCCAAGACAAGATCTGCAGTCACTGGAAAGTCCCCTTGGCCTGGAGGGCTTGGCTTAGCTTGGAAAAGTTCCATGTCTGTCTTGGTTTCTGGAAGTTATGTTAGGGGATTTAGAAAGTCAATTAGGATGAGTGAAAAGGGATGTGAACAAAGGCTTGATTTCCCCCATCTCTTGTATTGTACGAGCTAGTGGACCCCAGCTGGCTGAGAGCAGAAAGGCCCATCTACAGCACCTGAGAAGCACTGTATTGCAGCACATCACCTTTTAGGCCTCTTAACACAAGTCAAATTTTATCAGAGCTTTATCAGTTGATACCAGACCTTTAGCATTTTCAATCTGGAACAATCAGTCTTTTGTCACCATGGGAACAGTCTGGAAAAACCACCTTACCAGAATTAATTCTGTCCTATCTGCAGAGGTCTCTAACAGACTGTGATGGTAGTTCTGCAAATCAGTAAGTCAAAGTCCTGAAAAAATCCAAATTATTTGATAGAAGGAAAAGTGTCCCATTGGTGGTGGAGGGGCCCACTGGCCCACCAGCCCCTCCAGTGCTTCGCTATGGGCAAGGTTTTCCCCCACTGCTTTGCCTGAGAGGCTGGAAGCTGCTAAATTCCCTTTTCTTTTGGTTGTTATTAACAACTTGAAAAATGTATCATTGCTCATAGCAAAAAATTCCCAGGATTCTGGAAGAGTTGCTTTGTAAGGGGAATTTCCACCAGTGTTAAATACATTTTGGAGGGACCATAATGTCATGTGCTGCAAAATGAGGTTTAGTTGGTGAGACAAGGAAAGGACAATGACCCTCTGCTGCTGCACACAACCCTTATATTGTGGAAATAATGTGGCCAAGATCCTCTTACCTGTGCTTTTATTCTTAATTTGGTTAAGAAAATATTTGTGAAGTTCCTTGTCAGAGCTGCCAAAATCTTCTGCAGTTCCTCAGTATTGACTTTAAACACTGTTTCTAACCCTGACCTACAGAGAAACAGAGATTACCAATGAGTTAATGTTAAAATGTAAACTATTACACAGCCCTAAACATGTTATCTGGATTGGCATGTTGGGTATTCTTTTTAAATAAACTTGTGTTTCTAGTACTTCCTCTTGGAAATGCTTAATGAGTCAGAGTAATGGCTCTTTTTGCACAATTCTGTACACTGAAAATGAATCACAGCTGAGTTACTGTGGTTGAAAAACCCCACAGATTTCCTCATCAGGTGGTACACTGCAGCCATGTGGAGCAGTTGTGTAGGGTGGTTGCTTTTTCACTTGAGCAACACCTCTGTTAAATGATTTCCAGGTACCTGGGAGAGAACTGAGAGTTATGAGGGGAAAGTAAATAATAAAGCCAGAGAAGGGAAAGCTGCTGACCCTGTGTCCCCCAGAGCCTGTCTGATTCACTCCACACAGTGTCTGTCAGTAGCAGCTGGATGGTAACTACAGGGATGGAAACCTGTGGAATTTCCTAAGGACAGTGCATACTTCTGCAATGTTTCACCCTATGAGGAAGAAAACTTCTGAAAAGTTTATGAAATTCCCTATGTGTTTGTGTGTGTGTGTGTGTGCTTTAGCGGCATTGCAGCCTCTGTCCTTCCTTTCACTTTCCATCCCTCTCCCACTGTAACATGCTTAGTGTTGGTGAGGGGGGGGGGAACTGAGGCAGCACCACCACAAAAAAATGCATCAGCATTGATGCCTGAGCTTCCCTTGATGTGCCACATCCACTGCTGTAAACACAGAGAGCAGCAGGTTCCTTTCACTGCCCAGATTTATATGTCTGAGGCTGCCCTGGCAGGACTATAAAGCACCCAACACCATCCCTGTCATCCCAGGCTGGAGCTCAGGACGGTAATTCTGGTTGAACACCTGGAGCCTGGGTCCAGCATCCAAAAAATCGTGCTGTTAGGACATCTATTTCTGCCCCACAGCTCATCACCCCAGGGTCTCAGGAATAACCCCATCGCCCGAACACTGCCGGCTCCCTGCCTGGGCTGGCGCCTTCCTTCGCCCCCACTGCAGGGAAGGGGCAGCAGGAGGCAGGGAAAGCCAGCTCTCGGCGAGCTGAGCATTGCTGGAGAGACCGTGCCATCTAGAGACTTCCCGGCGGTAGTGCTCGCTGCGGCTGGAGCTGTCGGCTCCTGGGACACCGAGCACGAAATCGCCTCCATCCCCTGAATAATATTGGCGTACGCATCCCTGCCGGAGGCAGTGCCAGGCAGCGGTGCAGCAGCAGGGGCTGGAGATCACAACCCAAGCTTTTCCGTGGCCAGAGCCCACGCACTAGTCCTGTGCTGTTTCGCTGGGCTGGCAAACAAAAGCATCACATCTGCATGGCAGAGACAGCCCCAGATGCTGATGAGCCACTGGCCGATGGACCAGTGCCTGGGACATGCACTCACTGGCACTTATGGGGTGTGTGACAGATCTTTGACAGTCAGCCTGACGATACCTGTTCATCAGAGGCACTTCCCAACACGTGGTTTGAAGTAACTGATTCATGCAGAGCCCTAGAAGTTCCAGAAGCCAGCAGCAATGGCAGGCATTTATTTTTGGGTTGAGTGCTTTCATAGAGTTTCTGCCAGCCCAGTGCCAAAAGCAGCCTTGAGACCGTGTTTCTGGGATTATTCTGCTAACCTCCAGAACAAAAGAAAAATGGAAAAAAAACTCCCCGGGGCTGAAAAAGATGCCCTGAAAATGAGTTTAAAACTCTCATGCAAGCACTGTATCCATCCATATTTCTGTCTCGTCACCCTTGTGGCTTTTATTTGCATCCCTTGGGGAAAATCCTCCCATGAGATTAGAAGGACCAGAGGCTGAGCACCCACTGGGGCACCTCAAGGAGAGCTTAGTCTTTCCTTTACAAATCCTGCCACCCTCCCAGACCCCAGAAATGCAGCAGCTCGGCTCGGGGTGGGAGCAGACTTACACCAGGTCCTGGAAGCTGTTGATATAAGCAACAAGATAGGGCACAAAGATGGGGCTGTCCTGGGCAGTGCTCCACTCCGTGAACTCCTTCTCAAACCTGTAGGAAAATACAGCCAGGTAATGCTAACAGTGTGGGCATTGAGGATATCTCCTCTTCAGTGTACATGGCGGTGTCAGGAGACACCCGTGGCTGGCCCAACCCGTCCCTTCTGTATGCAGACAGGTTTTTTACAGCTGTCATAGCATGTGTGTGCAGTGGAGGGAAATAGATGGCAGATAATTATGGGTTTAGGATGCGCTCGCCTGAGCAGGTACGCAGCACTTTTGGAGAGATGCCAGGGATGTTGGGAGGCCAAATCTCTGCCTTTTCCTCACGCTGATGGTTTAATTGCAGGTGTGGTACACAGGCTTATAAGTCTGAGCCTTAATTTCTCCAGCTTTTTGGGCAATATATTATGTGCCATTTAAGCACACGGGGGAAGGATTTAGTGAGGGCTGATTTTACAACAGAAGATGTACAGGAATAGGGCGGCACACCTACCTTCCCCCCTCCCCAAAATCTCAGGGTGGTTGTTACGTAGCTGTTTTTTGTGTAGCAACAATTTCATGGGTTTGACAGCTGTTTCACAGCCAGGTCCATGCTAAAGGCAAGAGGCTGTGTGCTCAGGCAGGCTTTGCCTTGTGGTCACATTCTTTGTCAGGGTAAAGGAACTGCTTGAGGTAGCCCCAGCCACTTGCATCTCAGGTTTGTTTAAGTAAAAGCTTAAGTTTCAGTGGTCCCTCAATCTGAGAGCCCTGGCTGCTCCAGCTTGCATTTTACACATTTTTTTTAAAAACAATAAAAAGAAAGAAAAGAAAAAAAAAAAAAGAAATAAAAAATTAAAAAGACATCAAAGAAAAGGAAAAAGGAGAACAAAGGAACCAAGAAAAAAAAGAAAAAACATTATTTCAGCAATTTCCTTTGGACACTGTGTAAATTTTAAGGGACTCTGGAGGCAGCCCAGCAGTCTGTTTTGCCAGGGTGTAGCAGAGAGGGTCTCATTAGCCATTTTTTATGCCCACAGCCATGGGATGCCAGAGAAAACCCCTCAGCAGGACTCATCCCAGGATACATAGATGATGTTTTGGACAAGCAGGCTTTGGGTCTGAGGGGTCCATAACCACTGCTTGCTCATGACTGAAGCTGCAAGTGACCAGTATCCAATGTCACAAAAGTCCTGGGTGGATGGGACTGAAGTGGTCCCATCCCTTTCCAGATAGCAGCTACTTCCCAGAGCTCTGACATTAGATTTTTGGACTCACAGAGTCCCATCTGGGTCTGTTTATGACTCCCTCCAAGTCGTTTTGCAGCTTGCTCATTACTGGGCTCATTGTGATCTCTAATTCTCCCAGGAGCAGTCCTGTGCCTGCTCAGTGCCAGTGTCTGGTCCAGTGACTGGACCTTGTCTCTGTTTTTTAACTGGTGTGGGACCCATTTAGAAAGAAAGTGCTGCCCAGAGCAGTGATGACCTTGGTATGAATTCAAGCAGCTCTGCCATGCACAACTCAAGCATTTTTGTTTCCAGGCCTCTGCTGATATCTCCAGATAACTTCATGTGCTGCGCAATGATCTAGAAAAGGGAATGAAGAAACTCCAGTGAGTGGGACAAGCACTGGTGAAACATCCTTCAGAAGGATCTCATGCAGCTTTGGTTGGTAGGAATGGCTCACCTAGCAAAGGGGCAAACAGCCAACTTGTTGCCAGGAGGATTTGTTAATCTCTGGCAGTTTTAAAAATCACAATGCAGAATAGGCCAAGAATCATGAAGTGATTTGTGATTTAATCATTCACCCTTAATGGCCTCATGCCCTTCTGCTGTCTGACTGTGAGTTAGAGGTGATGCTGGCTGGAGCCCCGATGATGTCATCCTCCTCTTTTGGGGGGAATTGCTGGAGGGATCAATCCCCAACCCAAAGCCCAAGGGTAGTTGAGCTGTGCCCGTGTATGATAACAGTGACTATAAGTCCCATCCCTGAGGGTCCACACAAGTCCCCTCCTCAGGAGTGATATCTGCAGCACAGAGGGTCAGGCATCACCCTGAACTCTTGTTTGCCCTGGAACTCCTCCCAGATTCCCATTCCCACAATCCCAGCTGCGCTTCTGGACTGAGGTGTGTCGTAGTCCCACTCTGATACTTCCCAAGGGATCCTATCCATCTGCTAAATCAATTCAGACCTGCCTTCCCTGTGATCACATAATGTGTAATATTCCTCTATGGGAAAAGAGTCACGTCAGCAGGCAAAACTCTTTGATTTTCCTTCTTTCTCTCTCCCTCTCTTTTTTTGTTAGTATTATTTAATTGAAGTGACTCAACCAATTGACTGATGAGAATTAATCCAACCCCCCCCCCTCCATTTATTACCCTGTAGTCCCTAAACCTAGTAGGAGCTTTTGTTTTTTGTACTGTTTAAATTGGAGTGGCTGTCACTGCCTACGGCCTTTCCCCGGCTTCCACAGCCCTGGGACAAAGTTGCTCTTTAAGCCAAACATTTTTTCAAAGAAACCTTTTCTTTCCACCTTTTTTCCAATTCTCTTTCTTCTTCCTAATCAAAGAGGTTTAGGGACTTTAAAATCAGTTGCCTATTATGTTGCTGACACAATTGACAGCAGGTTTAATTTGCAGCTAGAAGGCAAGCAGGAGAGCTAAAAGTTGTAATAAACTGCATTTTCTGCTCTAATGTATTCTGCCAGTTCGTGACTTACATAAATTATCACAGGAGGCGGTACCTCCACCCCAGAAGGAAATGATCCAGTTTCCCTGGAGCCATAGAGACCCCTCCCCCCCTACATTGCCCCAGCTAATTAAATACCGTTTGAATATCAAAAGAGAGTGGGGTGTGGTAGAGGTTTTCCTCCTCTTCTGAATGAACTTCCTTCTTCCACTTCTCTGTGGCCTCTATTTTCAGGATGTTTCCAAAATAATTTTTGATATCCCCCTAAATGTTAAACATAGGAAGGAAACATGCAGCTCAGGATAATGAAGCAAACACGAGTTCAGCCCCTTGCTGCATTTTGCTCCATCAGCACGTGTGTGGCCAACGCGCACGGCGTGGAAAGGTGAGCAGAGTCATGGGCCTTGCTCCAGACCTCAGGAGAAATCAGGAGCTGTGCTGTGTGTGCAAAATACAGCAAATCAAAGGAGAGTCACTCTCCTGGCAGGGAAACCATGGGTCAGCTGTTTGTTTGATTGCAAAGTCCTCCAGCACATGGAATGCACCGGGTCAGGATTAAAGATCAAACCAGTCCTTTCCAGTGGTACAGCCAGTCAGGTAAGTGGCAGCACTACTCAGTCCTGGCCAATAAATCAGTCTTGTTGCTGGTGAAACGAAGTGATCTTTCACCACCAGCACAGTGGAGCAATACTGATTTCATTCAGCTGTACCTTGAGCTCACCTTGAGCTGTGCCCTGATTCAGAAACGATTTGGAAGAAAACATCTGAGCCCAGCAAAGAGCCAGGAAAGCTTTACACAGAGTGCCAGACAAGGACTGCAGAAAGAGAGCTGGGAAGTGGCTTCCTCAGAGGACACAAACCATGAGTGTGTCCTCTGGTGGGGATGCTCAAAGTCTGCCTCAGATGTACTGGAGGAGATCCCACACAGTGACAGCAGCAGCTAAAATGCCTTTACCCTTAACTTCACAATGCATACAATCTGGTGAAGCCCAGCTATGACCTTTCAGTGTCCACCATACTGAGTGGGTCTGGTACAGTCCTGTTGGCTCTGCTTGGGTCCCCAAGGTGGTATTCAGGAATTTTTTGCTTTAGAGTACAGGCCACTCTGTGTGGGGCCTGTAGGACTCAGCGCCTCATGGGGTTGGAAACCACAGTGCAGTCATCCAAGACATCTGTCTGGGAGGCTGGGGCTCCTGTACCTTCTCTCAGGGGCACGAGGGGACTTGGTCAAAACTCTCACCTTTGCAGAAGCAATGTAGTCATTTTTCAGTTTATCCCAATCATCTGGTGTTAACAGCAGGGACAGGTTTTCTGTCTTAACCTCTGGTTTGAGATCAGGATGACCCAGAAAGTGTTCACTGGAAAGAGTAAAATGAACAAATTATAATGCCTCAGAGTGTGAATAAACTGATGGAATATTCATGCAGCATGAGCTACATAATTATTAAGCCATGAGAAATATACTTAAAGCTTAAATTGTGCTGCTTGTTTTCAAGGTTTAACAAGAAAATCTTTCCTTCCTATTCAAAATCCTAATTACTCAACCCCAAAATGATCTAAGGTTCCAGCCCACTTCAGAAATCATGAGACTTCTGAGTTGTTTGGACATGAAAAGTGCTATGAGAATTTACTTTTTAAAATAAACAACGTGAAGCTGATTCATTCGACTACAGGCTCGCAAAATGCCTTTCAGGGTAATTCCTGCAGAAGCATGTTGCTTTGGAGTTAGCCCATCTCCCTGCCCCCTCTGCAGCGTCATATCACAGCTCCTGTCAGCCTGTGATTTGTCTCTGTGCATTCTCCCGAGGCAGGGGAGGTGGCAGAGCAGGACCTGGAAGGCACTCCCATACCTGGGACACGAGCCATGTTCCCCTGCAGATGGAAGTGGTGGGTGGATGTGCAGCTACAGACTCTGACTCCACAGAGGGCTCGGCTGACACGGGACTTTGCTACTCACTTTCATCGGGATTGGCATGTAATCAGGCCAGCTGATTAGCACAGAAGCAAGGGAAGGGAGGCAGTGCCTGTGTTTCTCTCTCTAGGCAGGAAAAATGTTATTAGCCTGTACAATTGAATGTGCTACTCCTGCGACCTGCCACGGACCGTGCAGGCACTGCATCGTGCAGGGCAATGAAGGTGGAATACAGAATGAAGAAAATATTCATGCACTTCAGGAAGGTGGGGCCTAAGTTTGGAGCTGGCACCTTGTTAATTGGGGAACACAGCTGCAATGTCCTGCCCACAGCCTGCGCGTTTGCTCAGGCACCAGAAAGGGTTCCCATTGCCACACCAGCACTTCGCCCACACTCAGGTTCAGATACAAGTGAGGACTGTTATGTACAAGGTCAGGCTGCTGAAGAGTGACTTCTCAGCAGAAAATAAGCCCAGCCTGCTGATAGTGTCCTGGAGTCAATGCTTCCATGGCCGTGGTTCAGAATTCCCAGAGAGGAACATCACCTGTGAAGCATTGCACAACCCAGCTGCTGCCAGAGCCTGCTGCTTATTCTAAAGGACAGCACAGATTTAAATACAGACTCTCCACCACAACTGAAAGGACAGTCTCAAATGTATACTCGAGAGGCTTATTCCCACCTCTTTCTTTTTTATTTTTTTTCATTTATATGAATTGTAACATCCATTGTGATTTTGGGTCAGTCAATCTTTTCCTTTTTGGTTATTTATTCCGAGAGACAACAAAGATTTTTTGAATGGGAAAATCAAATGGAAACAGCCCAGAACAGCCAGGTGATTGCAAGCAGTGCCCAAAAGAACTGCAAACTCTCAATAAATGCTTTCACAGCAGTTTAGAGAAATATGGTGGGGGCACTTTTCTTTGATACAGAACCTGGCTGCTGAAGCTCATGTCTTTCCCCCCTCTCCTGCAATGCTGGGGTGGGGCCATGCAGGAATTTCCCTTCGGATGAGATTTGCAGGGATTTCTGATGCTGAGGGGGTTACACACATCATTATGGTCACCACACTGTAGGTGGAGTTTTAAGAGCACCTGGACAAGTTCACAGAAGAAACCTGTTGGGGTCTGCTCAAAACAAAGACTACCTGCAGTACAAATGTTTTTTATCCAAAAGCTACCCCAGGCTAGGAGTGTTCTGGGCAACAGTGTGCTGCTGCTTGCCCTGCTCTGTCACTGCCCCCTTTCTGACCATTTTGACCCACTGTTTGTCTCAGTGCTGATACTCCTGCCTTCACTCCCTCTGTTTTATTTAAGGGCTGCCAATGGGCTTGTGTTTGTCCCTCCCTTAGACATCTGGTTCAGGCCATACCTGGGGACCAGCTACCGGACAGACACAATTTTCCTTTGACATAATTGTTTCCACATGCTTATTTTCCAGACCCTGAAACTATAAGATGTCTTAAACCCCTCCCATTCAACATCTGAGACAGAGCCTTTGTTTTCATGTGTCTAATTACCCTCGATGATGTCTTGACTCCTCTTAAGGAGGACTCTGACCCCATGCATGGGGGATAATGTAGCCCATTTCCAAATGCATCACAGTTTTAATTAACAGGATGAAGACCTCCCTGCCAGGCCCCTCCCTGTGCCTGGAAAAGTCACTGAACAGCTGTTGGATCTTGCAAAATATCCGTAGAAAGGAGCAGGTTTATCAGAGCAGGTTTATCAAATGCAAGGAGGAGCTTCCTGAAATGTGAGAACAGCGAGTGGGAGAGAGAGGGGAAAATTGAATGGAGTGGTGTAGATCTGTAAAAAGCAGCAAGTGCTTTATCCATAGAGCTCTGTCCCCACCTGTTAACAGATTTGCTATCTGATTCCACCATACTCACTGCATCTCTCTTGCTTGCTTGGAAAACTGAGAATGGCTCAGTGCTTTTGGAGTACCCTAGAGCCCGTGGCTCCCCGGAGGAGGCAGAGGCACCGTGGCAAACACAGCAGCTCACCTGTGGTAGGTGTTGGCCACCCACTTGAGCAAGGTGTAGAGCTCCTGGAAGTCCAGTGGTCCCTGGGAGAGTTCTTGCAAATGTGAGGCAATGGCATTGTGAAAAGCTTCCACATATGTGTCACACACCTGGTACTCCTCTGGATAGCATTTGTTTACTGATAACTTGATTTTCAGTAAATCTTCCCTCAGGTGTTCCTGGAGGAAATGTAAGTGGAGATTAAGCCAAGAAGTTTCTTCTTCCCTTGATGCCATGGGTGCCTTCAGGACTCTTTTTCTTGCACTCTTGTTGATAGCTTCCCTCCACTGCTCCCTCCACTTTCTGGGCCTGCCAAGCAAGTCTGACCCAGGACAAGCAGCACTGTCTGTGTTGGGATGTGCTGCTTCTTCACGGGCAATTAAAGTCACCATGGAGGTCAGCAGGGTATGCTCTAGAGTGGGATCCTCCAGTGTTCCCTCCACTATGGACTGGATCGCATTTGTGATGGAGTTATAAAGCAAATCCACGTCCCTGGATTTCCGTACAAGTTCCTGGGGGTTATTGCTGTATTTCTCAGCATCCCGTTCAGAGATAATCTCATCTTCCATTAATTTGATACTTGCAAATGCTTCCAAAAGTTCTCTTTTCTGAATTAGTTCATTGATTTCCATTACTGCAGAAAGAGGAAGGAAGGGGTCGGGACAAAGCATGCATTAGGATATTGACAGGTTGGTAACAGGACAAGATGCCCAACAGGGAGACTTGCAGGGGGCTGTTCAGAGTAGTGAGGTGCCAGCAGTGCCTCTGACACTGCCCCCGGGCCTGCCCGATCTCTCCAGCTCCTGTTTGACACAGGAGAGGAAAACAGTGGGAAAGCAATCACTGCAAATTGAGCCACATCCCTAAACATCTGGTTACAGAGACAGGAAATATCAAAAAAACCTCCTGATAGCCTTTCAGGAAGACCTCAAGCAGTGGCTGGTGAGGCTACACAGAGGGACACTGAAGGCTCAGGCTGCATAAAACTGCCTCTGGCTCTGCGCCTCTGCTGGTGGGAAGATGAGGTGGAACTGGCAACAGGAATGGTTCAGGGCATACCTTACCAGCAGGATTTCCTTTAGCATGGATGTCCTTGTTTCCCTGCATACCACTGCGCTCAGCATGACTCTGCAGCCGTGTTGGCCATGGTGGTGTAGCCCAAATACTGCTACCCACAAGGTGGCTGAGGTCTACTGAGTTTCCCATTTGTTTTGCAAAATCTTGCTCGCGCAAGAACCACTGCCTACTTGCCAGTAAGATAACAAGTATTTTCCATGTGTTCAGGAGATCCAAGAGCACTGTTAGCTTTTGGGGGACCCCAGGAAACTCTCACCATCTCCAGCATGATAACAGATGCTCTGAACATGAGATGCTGCTCTGACGCTGGGCATAAGGATATTAAAGAGAAAGGAAAGGGTATCATTTAGGCATGTGCGGCCACTGCTTCTGGGACATACACATACAGAATGATTTGGAAAAACTAGAGAGCACTCAAAGAAGATATGAAGGACTGGTTCATAGCCTGGAATTTCTGCCCTTGGGCTTGTCTGCACACAGGTTTTATACCTTATGTACCAAGTACTCTTTGTAGCATAAGAGTATCTGTATGAAGACAGAAATATACCAAATAACCCAAATATTGATGCATCACAGAACACATAGATCTTTGAGTGCCTATATGGTGCTACAATTGCTTCTGCATTCAGAAGGGGGGGAAATTCTGCCAATTAACTTGGTCTCTTCTAGATAAATTAATATAAAACCTGTGTTTACACAAATGCTTGCAGTGGGAGACTAGAGGAATACATTCTGTTCTGTTTATCAAAGTGAGAAAACACCATTTAATCACCATCTAGGATAATTATTCAGGGAGGTGATGTTGGGTGCTAAATGGATCTTTAATTTAGCAATACAAGATCAGCCAGCTGGTGGTTGAAGGAAGACAATTGAAAGGCAATTAACTATTATGCAGCTTAATGGTGCACATGGTGGAGTCTCTATCACTTGCCGTACTTATCTCAGGATGGGATGTGTTTCTAACAGAGCTGCTCTAGTCCAGGCCAAGCACAAGCTACTTGGGCAGAGAAAGGGCATTATTCAAGCAATTTCTCAGCTTGTTTATTGCAGGAGATCGGAAAGCTCCTGCAAGCATTTTCTGCTACTTCTCATCTCTGACCCTTGGAGATTAGACTAGCAAAGTTTATGAGATGGGCTCAGATCCAGCTTCTCAACCTCACAATGTATCAGTGTAAAGCAGTAAACCACCTCCTGGCACAGTAGAGCACATCACGCAGTGAGGCAGTGTCAGCTCACGTATCTGATCCCTGTGGCACCCTATGCAGTACACCAAGAATTTCTTCCTAGAAATTTAGACTGAGGAAAGGCCATGTCATGTTGTTCCACCTCAGCTGACCTCTGGGTGAATGCATTGTAGCACCTCTGCCTTGAGAAGGGGGAAGAGACCAGGGCTCAAACCATAATCAAAGCCCTGGCACTCTGCTCATGCCTGTGGAAAGGTGAGAGCTATGCTAAAGGGAGTTATAATTTGTCTGAGACCTATCTATATAACGCTGACAAAACACATGAGAGTAACCAGCCTGAGGAAGACAAAAACCAAACACCTTCAGCACTGCTGCTGCAAGGAGGACAGGCAGAAAGTCAATGCAAGAGAGCAAAGTATCTGTGGAAGTCTCTTTGCAGGGCAGTCTCTAAGATTAGGAACCGAAGTGGAGCTTCCAAACCAGATCAGAGCTAAACCATCTTTCTTCCCCTCTAGGCCTTGCAGTGCCCTACAGAACACAATCAGAGGACCATCAGTCTGAGAGATGAAGAGCAGGAATTATCCAGGAGGGAAGAGGGAAATGCAGGCAATAGCACACTGCATTTCTAAGTATTGCCAGACCAGCAGTTCCCAAACTGTGCTCAGCAGCTTGGTGACTGATATGTGCGATGGGCAATATCGCACTGACAGGTTGATAGGCAGGCTGCTGATATGGCTAAACTACTGCAGAGGAGGCTACAGAGCAGCATGTTCAGTGACAGAGGCCTGCCCAGGCTGGGCCAGGTAACATCCAACCAGTCCATGCAAGGGGTGCAGTTGCCTCTCCCTTGTGAAGGTTCTGGTTCTTTAGCATCTCTGTTGGGCCCAAGCCTTGCACACTGTAAATTACTGTTACATTTGTCCTGCCAAGAAAATGACACTGGTGGTTTGGTGTCTTACCTGAAAGAGGTTTTGCTTCAACAGGCTCATATATTTCACAAATCTTCTCCACACCATTACAGATTGTGGGTTTGTTCTCCTCATAGCTCCTGAGTGTTCGCAGAAGTCTTTTTGCATTCCAAGTGCCAGTATCTTCCTTCCCTCTCTCTTTGTTGGAACTTCGCTTTGACTTCCGGATGCTTAGCATTGTTTTAATACCTCTTTCAAAGAACCCACTGTCCCTGCTCTGCGAATCTGGGCTGCTCAGTTCAGAGGTGACCTCTATCTTTTCCTCCCCTGGACTGTTAATTGGAGAGGCTGGTTCTGAGATCATACTCCTTGTGTCTAACTCCATATTTCTATTTACCTTGTCTTTCAACAGGAAGTTCACCAAACAGGTTGATGGTTATCACTGAAATGCATAAAACAGCAGAATTAGAGATGTCCTTAACAGGGTATTACTGTGTCTCCAAAGTCAGTTCTGGACTGAAAATCAGGCCTGTTCCTTTCCTGTGCTTATATACAAGGACAGGGCAAGGTGCTGTAGCCTGTAGCTGCTGAAACAATCTCTCTGCCCACAGACACCAGACACTGCCTGCACCTGGTACTCTGGAAAGCTTCACTTAACTGCATAAACCAGGCAAGAGGCGACTGTTTCTCTCATACCAAGGAATCATGAGATGTCAGAGATGTTGAAATCTGTGCAAACATACCATTTCAGTGGGTAACCATATATGGTTTTATTTTCCATTCGTCTAGGTGGATTTCCAGCCATTCAGGAAAAGTAGTCTTCCTGCTTCTTACTGGGGTGTTGCCACTTTCTGACATGAGTATTGCAAATTTGGCTTTTGTTGCTCCTTCTGCCCTGCTCAAGCCCTGAGCTGCTGCTGCTGGAGGTGGCCCAGGGGTGAGTGGTTCCCAGCAGGTGGCTGAGCTTTGCTCTAGCCCCTTCCACCATAGCCACAGCAATCTCTGCACTCTGAATCGTCATGGTTACAGCACAGGAGGCTGTAGAGTGCAGGGAGGGTTCACATCACTCATCCTGCCTCAGAGAACTGCATCCCAACATACCAGGAATGGATATCTCCAAGGTCAAACAAACCTCTGCATGAGCTGCAGGGGATGCTGTGGGAGAGTCCAGATTTCAGCAGAAGCTCTCCTGTCAGTGCTGCTGGGCTGCAGTCACAGCCTCTGCACTTGTTCAGATCCTGCCCCGCTGCAGACAGACTTACTCCCCTCTGCCCACCCTGAGGGCTGGCCCAGGTGTTTGGGAAGAGGGAGGAGAGAAGTTTTGCCTTCCCTCCCTTGCAAAGGGCTCCCATCAGACCACCAGCTGATACAGCCTGTGCATGGTACATTGCAGGATGGAAAATGCCACATTTCTCCAGAGCAGGCTTAAGGCAGCTGAGTGAACAGTTCAAATGATTAGAAACAGCTATTGTTTGAGGTGCCTGTCTTGGGTCTGTCCAGCTCACAGAAGTCAGAGATTGAAAAATTATTGCAGTCAATAGACAGGTTGGGACTCTGGAAATAGATCTCATCCTTCCTCAGTCAGAGTTTCACTCCCTAATGTGTGATTAATCCACAGGCTTATGTGAACTGCATGTTCCCAGGCTGGGAGGGCATCTTCCCTTGGGTTTGCTGAGCTGCTGGCACAGTGGGGCTCAGACCCTGCCTCACACACGCTCACGGGAAGGAGTATTTAACCATTCACTACCTTGCTCAGGATCTCACCCATCACAGCCCATACAGAGGGTGGGAGGAAGAGGAGGGCCCCCGCCTGCCCAGGGATTTCAGTGGAAGGAGGCTGAGATCTGAGCTCATGAGGGCTCTGCAGACAGAGTGGAGCAGCTGCAATGGTCAAAGGGGTGACCTGCGTGGTGGAGAGCGCCAGGGAAGAAGGAACAAAAGGTGTGAGCCCATGAAAGGAAAGGAATACATACCCCAGTACTGACCGAAGAGATCCCTCTGCAGCGAGCTAGGACAGCAGGACAGCACAGGTGTGATCCACAGCAACTGAGAGCAGCTCTGTGCTACAGGAAATCCAGTGAAGGTGCAGTGGCAGAGGGGCAGCTCTGTGGGACAGAGGTCTGGGAGAGCTCACCCACCTCAGCTGACTGGGGCACCATCCCTCACACATGTGCTGGCCAAGGGACTCCCTCTGGGAGTGGTGCTGCTCTCCATCCTTCTTTACCCTCTGAAAACGGCTGTTAAAAGTGGAGAAAAAGGCCTGTCCGCACCTGCCCGAGAGCTCCAGCACCTTCCCCTGTTTGATCTCTGGAAAAGACTTGGCACTGTTTCACTTTCACTATGTCTGAGCATTTAAAAGAAGAGGTGGGGGAAAAAATCCGGGTTAATTATTACCCTACAAGTGGAGATGGGACCTTGCACCAAAGGTTCTACAGTGGGGTGAGCTGCTGCCCTGAGGTGGCCTGGGGCAATGGGGGGAAGGAGGATTTCAGGATGTGGTTCTGTCCTGATGGGCTGAAGCCCCACGTTATCAGTGTATGGGGGTTCAAAAGCAGCCCCAGAGCTGCTGTGTGGGATGGCTGCATTTCACCTCCTTCTGCCCCGTTTCTGCAGGTCACGAGTGGCTTGGTCCCAGTAATGATTGCCAGACGTGGGTGAGTACTGTGTCCCCTGGTTAAATATTTATATATTCACATCCTCACTTTGCCCTGTGGGCACTTGTTTCCATGGGATTGCTAGCCCTGGATCCCTCCGGTCTTGGAGCATTTGGGAACATTGGAGGGAACTCAAAGCAAAAGAGCACAATAAAAGGGGCCTTGAAGGTTTAAACAACATTAAACAAAGTCACTTGGTTTGTCACTGAGTGGTGTAAAGTGATTTAACCCTGGGGCTTCTTTAGTGCCCAGAAAAAGGCAAGTCAGGCTCCCAGGTGTCCAAGGTCCTGGTGTAAAGCAAGACGGGTAAATCAGGAGGTGCCACGATCCTGTGGGCAGTATGCACTTCTTTGCTTTAGCAGCCTTCCAGCATGTCACCTGTCAGTATGATAAGGGACATCAGAGGGGTTAGTGATGGATAGATGCAATAAATGACATTTGGACTTTGCGCTGTGCAGAGGAGAACAGAGAGAGAGAGAGCAGAAGATAACAGTCTCCTCTACCTCTGGGAAAGACTGTGTGTCCATGAGATGGAAAGTGCGTGGGATGGGAATAATTATGATCATATTAAACTGGGAAGAATGGCAGCATGGACTGGTGTGAAATTGCCCTGATGGTGAGATGGGACTCGGCAGAGTATCATTTGTGGCTGCCCCGTGGTTCAGGGGTAGTCCTACCTGAAGCCTGCCTCAGCCAGGCAGCCCAGTGCTGAGCTTTCTGTCCTTGGGCTCTTCAAACTCATGTGTCAGCCAGACACTGCCCTACTGTACTGGGGAAACCCGTTACTGATCATGCTCCTGCCACCTGGCAGGTTGACAACGTGAACAAAGGAATGAGCTGTTTATTCAGGCACAGGTTGAGGGATGGAAAGCCCCTTTGGACACAAAGTCCGACTAAACCTCTTTCCATCCGGGTTTTAATTGCTTCATCCACAAAATATTTACATGGTGTTGGTTTGTACAGGCTCACTGTGATTGGGGTGCAGCCAGAGCAGGCAGCAGGTCCGGCATGGATGGAGTCTGATCTGAGCCTCTCTGGGAGCTATGAACTACCCCAAAACACAGCTAGCACCAGGGCCTGCTGGGGTGTTAATAAACACAATCCTGAGTGAGCTCTGAATCCCACAGTCTAGGTCACCTCTCTCCCTGTAACCCTTTCTGGGACTCTCTCCCAGCAGCAGCTCTCAAGGAATGCCCCTGCTCCTGGAAATGCCATCAGGGCAATGCTGTTTCTAGGTGTCTGTCCACAGAGGTTAATGGGAATTTAAAAATGTACTATGTTTTGCAGTTTTTTACCACTTTTCTTCAATTTTGGCTTTTGCAAAGTGTTTTGTCAAGTTGTAGGTGCATTAAAAATGGCTGTAAATAGGGCTGGAGAGAAGTGGGGTGGAAGGGATGCAGAAAATGTCACAGTCATGTGACAGATCAGCTGTCCAGAGATCTAGAAAATAAGGGCTGTGAAGAGGAATTGAATACATTGGAACTGTTTCATCTGATAGAGGCCACTCAACAGGTGTCAGCTATGGAGAGGACTGATGGAAAAAGGAATAGCATAATGTGCCCTCCCTCTGCTATGGGGAGAGTTCTCTGCCTGTTGAAGCTGCACTATCTCAGATCTACAGGACAGTTTTGGACAAGTGTGAGCAGTGGTTTAGCTGCAGAATTCCTGTCCTGTCTGCCTTGTGCATCGGGAGCTGGGCCTCCAGCTGTGGTCAAAGGGAATCCATGGGGCTCCCTACTCCCTCCTTCCCTCCCTCCTTCTGGGGCTGGAGGGTCTCTTCCCAGCAGGTGTTTGTAGTCACAGATGTTCCCAAGCCCAGATTTGGACATTTATGCTTAATGGGCACAACTGAAGAAGGACATAACTGAAGCAATTGTGTTCACAAATCTGGAGCAGGTTACTGTGTCCTCTGCCTCAGATTCCCCATCTGTGAAATGCATGTGTTCGTTTTACCTTGTCGAGTAAGGAGGAGGTGTGTTGCTCGATCTCTTGCTCTGAGAATATTTGAAGGGATTTTTTATTTCCTCAGAGCTGTTGAGAAGGATATGCACAGCCCGAATCTGCAGAGGGTGTTGCTGTCTAACAACTCCCTATTGCCCTGCACCCACCAACCTCTGTGAGGCTTTCAACTGCTGCTTTGCCTCCTGACCCTTTGGAATATTTGATTTGGGTTTTATTTGATCCCTCCTCCCTTCACTGTGTCTTTTGCTCATATTTGTTGTCTTCTTTCTTATTTCATTTCCTGCGATAACACCTGTGGAGCACAGTGAAAGACTCCAGAGGTGCAGTGCTCCTTGGCAGAGGTGAGGGGCAGGGAGTGTGGTTTGGGTGGGTCCTGCAGTTCCCTCCACAACGCTGAGGTTTTCCTCAGCTCCAAAGGCCAGGAGAAAAACACATTGCTGAGGCTGCAGGGAAATTCTGCCCTGATGCATATTCAGAAAGCTGCACCAGATCCCCTCTCACAGCCTTGGCAACCCAACCGGCACAGCCCTGGTGGGACATGCTGTGACTATGACCCACTCCCTTTCAGCAGGTTTCATTTGCTCCATGGTGGGGCTGAAATCTCAGCCTGTGTGGGTGGAGGAGACCCCAGAGCTGCAGTGATTTATTGCAGCAGAGAGGCTTGATATTGTTAACAGCACCCCCGATGATGGATGAGGTAAAGACATGCTCAGAGGCTGCACGTGCCTATGCAGCCATTTTCTCCTGAGGGGTGGTTTGCAGGGAAACAAGAGATATTGTTTCACCTGAAATATTTTTCTTTTTGCTTTTAGATTGTGGCAGGTTTGAGCCTTAAGCTGAAAAGTCCATTTGCAGGAAAGAAGCAGGTTGTGATTTGGAGGCTGGCTTTTGCAGGAGGGGCACTGGCTTCCAGGTTTGAGTGGGAGAATTTGGAAGATGCATTTCTGCAAAACCCAAGAGTGTTACCAAATCTGGGAGAGGATGTGCTCCAGACCTAGAAATGGTGTCCTACACTGTTCCTGTGTAGCCATGGAAGGAGACCACTTGAACTAGTTATATTACACGAGGTAGCAAAATCACAAGTGCTCGTTTTGTTGCAGAAAGGTGGGCCAGGAGAATTTTCCATGAAATCTGCTGCTGTGGAAGTCCATCCTAGGTGCTTTTGAAGGATAAGCATCCAAGTTTTCCTTCCTCTTCTCCCAGAAAAGATCTGGAACACGCCTGTTCAAGCAGGATCTCTCACACTGGTTTTCTTCTTTTGCAGCGAAAATATTTTAACACTTTCAGCAAGCCACCAGCCCTGTGTCCAATGCCAGCTGTGCCAAAGCATGACAGGACGCATGTGAGCCCAACAAGGATGGCACAGCTAGGAGACAGGTTTCCCCATTCTCCTGATTCTTTGTGCAACAGCCCCACGAGCACATTTTGACAGCAGGCACGGACCAGCCCCCACTGGCCCCAGAGCTGCATGGTGCAGGGAGCACCAGGGCAGTGCCTGTGTGCTCCCCCAGCCTGGCAGCAGCTCTGCTCCTGGGGACACTCTGCTCCTGGGGACACTCAGCTGGTGCATCAGGGATGTGCTGTGGTGGTGCCTGCTGAGCATTTCCTTCTGCTTGTTTGTGATCACCGTGAGCTGATGAGTAGATGGATGGTAATTGCTGAAAACTGGCTGTGTGGGTTGTGTGCTCCGTAGCGCATTAGTTTGCAGTGAGCATCAGCAAGGCCAGGGTGGAGTCCATCACCCCAGCCTCGAGACTGAAATGTCACAGCTCAGGAGGCTTCAGGAGGAAGCTGCCGTGTCCTGCTGAGCAGGGTGCCCTCCTCCCTCTCTTCACAGGAGCTGCCAGAACAGAACTCAAAGAGCAGAAGCTTTGTGCATGACAGTGACAGCGGATTATCTCTGTGATTTTGCTTCTGCTCTTAATTCATCCTATGCTTTGCCAAAATACCAGCCTGATGCCACAGCTTTCACTGTGGTGTGATGCCACTGCCTTCAGTGGGATGGAGTCTGATGTCCATAACAGCAGGAGGATAACCAGCCCCATCACCTGGAGATGAGGCATCGAACTTAACAGTGAGATTTTCCCCTTGGAGCTGGCTCGGGCTGAATATTCCCGGTGGGTAGCAGCCTTTGAGCAGGAATAAAGCCCTGCTGAGCAATTCAAGCAAAGTTAGACTACACTGTCATTTAAATTAGGTGACTAAGAGCAGACCACTTCTGGAGCCAAGGCACCTGCCTGCTGTGCCTGTCACCACAGCTAGATGTCTGCTGTTGAAAATGTGTCATTGAGGCCAAGGACTGAGCTGAGAGCTCAGCACTGCCTCTGCTGCAGATGACGGGGAAGTTGCATAAAGCAGGAGCTTGGGCTCATCCTTTGCAGGGTTTTGCTTTACTGCACCAAAATTTCCACTCTACAGTGCTCAGAAACTTTACCAAAGAGAGGTTAACATTTATTTGCCACATTGCTGCAGGCCATTCTAAAGCACAAGGACCCTGAGAAAAACCAGTGGAGGCTTGTGAGAAACCTCTTTGTCCTCTTCCTGTCTGAACTTTCTCCAGGTTAATCCCAGGCTTGGTTCAATGGATGGGGGAAAGGATCAGGCTGGTTCAAATCTGTATAACACTATGAGTCCTTGGCTTTCTTCCAGCACTGAAGGGTTGTGTATTACCTTTGTATTGCCCACACCAGTGTGAGCGTCAGTGCCCATAGCAATGCCCCAGGGAAGAGGGGAGCAACTTTTACTGGACAGCTCCCTGGATGAAGCCTGACCTCTGGAAAGCTGAATTTTCTTTACCTTTAGTGGATGGGAAAAACTGAGAACTAGTGCTTTATTTAAATATATACTTCTGTACCAATTTTTTAAAATGAGTGTTTTTGAAGTTTCATTGAAGATGTTGTCACCGTAATCATTATATTTCTATAGAGATTATAATGACTCCTTTTGAAGAGTTAGTCTCAGTCAGTCAGTGCTTAATTCACATATTAATGACTCCATAAACCCTAAACCCATAAATCTGCTGAAACTGCTCAAATCTATTGTGCTAATGAATGATTGCAGGAGCTCATCATTGTGGATATAATTCACCTAAGGAGCTGCCCCTGTGAGGGTGGGTTGGTGGTTGGTAATGGCAGAGGAGCCTCATCTCTGTGAGGCAGATGAAGGTTTTATAACTGAGCCACACTCAGGTCAAGTGTTAGAGCCCAGTCACTCTTTTTGGTTGATTTGTTCCAGACTATTTCATGTGCAGTCCATCAGTCTGACCCTCAGAGTTTTTCCCATCATGTGGAGAGAGTTGGGCATCATTTCTGTGTGATGGTGGAGTGGGTGGATCCAGTTTGTGGGGAAATCGTGATGTCACTTTGTTCAGAGTGAACTGGTTAAGCTATAGCTGGTTATTAAGCCAACAAAGGCAGTAGCTCCTAACCAGTTATTAGAGTGTTTGCAAACCCTTGCTCCTGCTGCTGCAAAACACTGGGCACCTCTTCTGGCTGACTGGAATCTGCCTAATGATGCTATTGTAAACCAGTCCTCGGAGTTTGTCCTTTATTTTAATAAATGCATAATCCTCATGGAAAAATGGACACCAGTAGAAAACCGTGCCAGAATCCCCTGGAGCAGCAGGAGTGTTGGCAGCTGCCAAGGAAATAGGTGGGAAAGGCTCATGCTCACTGCATGTCATTGTGGCAGTCAGATGATGGAGGTGTATAATTTGTGTATCCCCAATGCACTCAGCCCTGAGAGGTGTCTGTCAGTCCTGTTTGTCCTTTCAAGTGGGCCAGTTGACTGGCACTGTTTTTCTTTCCCAGTCCAAGGGGATTTATATAGCCATGTTTTGAAACTTTTTGGTGTGGGGGCCTATAATGGATCCGTAATTGCAGCAGCATGACAGGTGCTGCTTCAAAAACGCCATCTTTTGTGTAGAGGCTAATGTGATTAAAAGCAGTGACAGGGACACGGTGCATTGCTCATATGCGCTGGCAGACTGTATCCCTCCTCGTGGCTCCCGCAGAAATGGGTGCAAGGGCAGTGTATGGCAGCACATGTGCCACAGCCCGTGTGTCCATCCACTTCCAGCTGCAGGGGCACGGGAGAAGCCCACTCGTGTGCAGGCAACCCCGTGAGGACTGGCTTTTCGGGGCCGTGGGCCACGCTGCTGCCAAACAGGGGCTGGATGGTTGCGGGGAGCGTGGCCACTTGCGCTGCCCTCCCTGGCCGTGTGTCACGGCCACCCTTCGCCCACGGGGCCCCACGCGTCTCTTCCCTCTGTGCGGCAGCAGCCCGGTTCCTCCAGCATCTCTCCTCCGGCAAACTCCCTGCAAACCGCTCACCTTCCTGTCTCCACATCCCTGGCCGTGCCCGCCCTTCCCCGGGAGCTGCCGGCGGTGATGCCCAGCCGATAAACCCCGCAGGTGTCGCAGGCTGTCACACCAAACCGGGCTCCGGCGCACACCCCGGTGTGGTTTGCGTGTGCCGTGCGGCCCTTTAAGAAAGCCGATACATCCCGTTTCCCTAGGGAAAAAACAAGAAAGCAAGTGGAGCAGATATAATTCTGCAGTGCCGGGCTGACTGTGTGAGTATGTCAGCGGGAAGCTGGGATTTATCCAGGGTGAAACAAGGAGAGGCTGCCTGGGGGTGCGCTTCCCTCCGCCGCGGGGTTCGTGCCGCTGGGAGGGCAGAGCTCCCGCTGGGATGTGTGGGTGTCCTGGCTCCCAGGGTGCTCTTGAAAAAACCTAGCAATGCTGGAGCCATAACCTGAAAGTAAAAGATCTGCTTAATTGCCTCTATCTGCTCCAGCATCAAAAATCAGTGAGGCAGTGCTGGACTTGGGGAGACAAAACCGACTTTCTTCCAACTTGGGAAACAAGGCTTCGGATTTACAGTGTTTCCCTACCTCCACGTGCCACTATATACACAAATGCATGCTGTAGTTGTAGCGTGTCTGCATATGCTTGCATAGAGTGATGGTTGTCTTCACACATGTGTGTGCATGTAGGGGACAGCAAAGGACCCCAGGACATCCCATCTCCCCTCATTCCAGTCCTTGCAGTGAACATTTCACCCTCCTGTAGTGTCTCTCTCTGCTTCTTTCATTCTGCTATGCTCTAGTGCCAGCAAGGTGAAGATTAAAGTACAAAACATTTTTTTTATTTTACTCTCGAGATAGTCTTCATGAGAAATCTTCTGCTTCTGAGTCACTCAAAGTCAGTCTGACTGCCCAACAAATCTTGCAGGACTGGAAGCAAACCACAATACAAACTTAAGACTCAACTTTTCTCTCTGCCCTGTGGAAAAGAAATGAAATTCAGCGCTTGTAGGGGCATGAGAGTAAAAGGCAGAGATTGCAGAAACCCACATTTCTCAGGCACCTGACAGCCCAGACCCTACTGCTCTCCTAGTCCTCGTGCCCAACAGCCTCCTTGGACCACTCTGTACCCCTCTGCTGAGATGGGGTCAAACCTCAAGGCAGCACAGCCGTGACTTTACCCCCAAGCCCACAGAAAATTCCTCCAGGCAACATTTGTGGGCTTCCTGCAGCATCAAACACACTGTGGCACAGCTAAGATTGGGCAATTGGCATCATCTGCATCACATCCTAGCTGGGCACACCCTGCCAACCTCTTTCCTCTTTCACCAGCAGATATGGTTTAATTTGACCTAATGCTACCGACGCTGTTCTGAGGACATGACATGCCCTACAAGTCACAGCACAACCTTGGTATGCAGAAATTTCCAGTTCATATCCCTTCTAGGACTGAGCCAAACTCATCTCTGTCGAGCTGAGGGTGTGCTGGAAAGTCTGGTGTGGGTTGGAAAGCTGGAAGATGGATGAAGCTCTCAGTGCTGTGTCAATGCAGCTCTCTCAGCTGTGCCCCCATGGAACTGGGCTCTCCAGAGAGCACTGTTCCCACTGCCTGGGCACTGTCCTGGAGCCAGCCCTGAAGCCTGCAGCAGTGCCTGTGTCCCTGCCAGGCATGTTGCTGTGGGCACAGCACCCACACCACCCCAGGGATGGGGTCCCTGCCCCAGAGCCTGGGACTCTTGGTTGCTTATCAATGCTGCCAGTGTCAGATGGGTCTTCCACTGCTGCTACAGGAAAGAAAGAATAATTTAAAAAATAATTTTGAGCTCATCAGAGGGGAGTGAGTTGAGCTCTGTGTTTCTATGGAGCCCCACATAAGTTCTTGGCTCCTGGTGGCTGTCAGCACCATCTCTTCCCAGACTGAGACTTTTTCCCTTCTCCCTGCAGGGAAGCAGCAGCTCCTTCCTCAGCATCCAGCTTCTTCAAACCCTCGTCCCACGCACTGAGCAGCACTGCAGAGCTCCGCCTCAGCCGTGCAGATGGACACCTTGGAGCTGGGCAGTCCCAGAGGGAGCTGCTGCACCCATGGCAGGCTGCTGCCATGCTGGGGGACATCCCTCTTGCCTGACTTCCCAGGCCTGAAGCTACATTGAAGAATTTGATGGGGAAAAGGGAGAAATCAATTTATGAATCAATTAAATTTTAAATCTTTTAGTGTTTGTTTTTTTTTTTCCCCCAAGTGTTTTACATTTTGCCTGATCTTTCTTACTCCTCTCCACCTTTTACTTTCACTCTGTGCTTAGAACTGGACAGCAGGAGGTGGTAGGTGATGCCTGGGGTCCTCTTTGGTGTCCCCCATCATGTAAGCACACCTTGGCAGCCAGACCCTCACCCAGATATGTACAAAGTTTCCCAGCCAGAGGTGGCTGCCTGGCCTTGCACCAGGGACTGCTTTGTTGGCTAAAAAAAGGATACTGGCACCATCCTCCTGGGCCAGTGCCTGACAGGTGTGCTGGAACCACAGAGCTTTGCTCTGAGTCAGGCTTCAGTCCTCTCTCATGCAGGAATTTGGATTTTGGTCCATATCTAGCAGTTCCCCAGCAGAGCAGACATGGATGTGTTTAAATTAACCAGACTCCAAGGGCATTGACTCTTCTCTATTGTTTTCTAATCAGCTACTTGAGACACATTTTCTTAGAAAGTGTGAACGAGGATGAGAAAAGATGACATTAAGGTGTGTAAATCCTCCCTCTATATGATTGCAAAATAGCAACAGGAGCAGTAAATCACATTTTAAGTCCTAGCACAAGTATCTTCCCCAGCCTGCTAAAAAATCAAAGGATAAACAATGAAGCCAAATTTATATTGCTTCTGTGGCTATGGCACATTTTGTCTCTCGCATTCTAATTGCCTCTCTGACTTCATCTGCTAGACTGATGTTTAGAAAATTTGGCCTTTTAGTGATTATCTTTGTACCACATCGCAGAGGAATGTCTGTCATCTCTTCTTTGACCTATTAAACACTCGTCTCTAATATATGATTGACTTTTATCAGATTGAAAGAATATAAACAACCAGCCTTTTAATTTTCCTTACTAAGTTTCTCTGTTCCTTCCCTATTAGGCTTTTGTTGTTTTTTTCACCATCACACTCTGACACGCAATTCACACTCCACTCAAGCTGCAGTTGTGGGCTCTGAGTTACTCAGTTACTCAGAGATTTACTACACACTGCATCACCTTGTACAACCCACGGTGCTACAGCACTGCTCCGAGAAGAAAACAGTCTTCCCCACAAGCCATGACTCAGGTCATTATGTGCAAACCAGTGATTGCAGTGGTGTAAGTTATTGAATCACAGCCTCCAATCTCTCCATGCCTTCAGCAGCACTGATACATGGGGGTAGTCCTCATCCCTGTGAGCAGCCTCTCCAAAGTCTAGGGACTACTTCTGCTTCAGCTTGGTACTTACAAAGTATTTCTTATATCTGTGAGGAGCAGGTGGCATGAAGTTAGTGTGGATTTACCTCATGCCCAGCAGCTTTGGAGAGAACACACTGGGCGCTTTTGGGAACTCCTGTTATGCATCACTGAGTCAGGCTTCCACATGCTGTGGAGTCCAGTGGCAACAGAAAAACTCAAATAGATGTGCAAAACCTGACCTTGAAAAGCCAAGCATCAGAACACATTGTAGAAAGTTAGAACTGCAGTAATTACTCATATTTACCTGCTGTGTTCTCTGTCAACAATGGAGGAGCATCTCTGCATGGCCCATGCACCTGACAGCATTTGAATACAATGGTCAGTAGCCAAGATCGCTCAGCAAGATAAAAAGCAGGACTTGGCCTTGGATGTTGACCAGGACAAATTAATGCATCCTGTTTGGTTCTGGTCACAAGCCAGCTGCTGAGTCACAACCCAAATCACATCCTTGAACTTTACTGACCTGGTCTGTGGACAGATAAGCCAGATAAAGCCACGCAAGGTGAGTCGTGAAAGAACCATTACTTGGGACAAAGGGCTGTGCCCCACTTTTCTGGTTCACACAGTGGTCTTAAAGAAAATAGGATGTGAAACCAGCGCAGGTGTAGTGCTTCTGCTTCTTAGGAGGTAGAGCTGACTCTTGGTGAAGGCTGACCCTGGGTTCAATGCCTTTTTACAACAAGGGATGTAAGGTCTGGACCAAGATCTGCTTGGTGTCCCCCTGCCCATGTCTGCTGCAGGAATAGCGAGCACCCAGACCCCTCCCACCTTCCCCCCAGCAGCTGCACAGCCTGTGCCAGGAATCCTTCCCCATCACCGCCGCGTGTCCAAACACACGGCAGTGTTGGCACAACCAGGCTCGGTGTTCAGGCACGCGTGGCTCCCGCGCTGCTCCGGCGGAGCACAGTGCCAAGGGCTCCCGGCTGTGCCAGCAGGCACCGCCAGCAGAGGCTGCACTGAGCTGGATCCACTGCTTTTTGTAGGCACTCGAGAGTCTTGTTGTGCCTCAACACACCCATCCTACACAGGTTCCCAAAGAGGTGTAGGAAGCTGGCAGTCACATCCTGCCCCCAACCCACCCTCAACCTACCCCCAACCTGCTCCCTGCTGCCCCTCTCTTTTCATACATCCTCCATCACTGTATTTTCCCTGGGAGAGGCTTACAGCACCCATGCTTCTTGGAATTGAGTGGATTTTAATCCCAAGACAGAAAGCAAAGTGCACTAAATTTAGGGAGACTTTTGGCTCTGCCTCCAGGAAGATTTAACGCACCAGGTCTGTTAGGCAAAGGCTTTCTCGTGTTCAGGCTGAACTAGTGCGTATTTGAAATTGTTACTGGTATGGACAGCTAATTCCCTGCTTCCCAGCAGCACACTGGTGGCCCCCACATCTGCTCCCCTGGAGCGTCCACACTCTGCAAGAGGACCCTAGAGATGATAAAGGGCAGAAGAGGCAACCCTGAGTGGGGGGAAGAGACAGGAATATAATACATTTTGTGAAGGAAAACAAGTAAAGACAACAGAGGAAAAAAATGAAAATTGCTGTCAGAAATAAAAATGCTTTCAGCCGAGGAAAGAAGACAGATGGGAAGGCAGAGGGAAACAGTGAACAAAGAAAGAAATGCAGAGAAGTCAAGGAGAGGTTGGGGGAAGGCTGTGCAATCATTTGGCACCAGCTCCTTGCATTAGTTCCCTGAAAATTGTGTGAAGCGGGGGTAGAGAACTGTGGATTACTGGAGTGTAGCACCACAATATCGTGGGCTGGCCACTAAATTACCATTCAGAGAGTCTCTTGGCTTAGCCTCACTGCTGCCATGAGAAGGAGCGAGATGTAAGCTGAAAAACAGATCTATGGAAAATAGGGTTGAGGCTAGAAATTCCATTATATTCCTGGCACTTTGACATTTTTCCTCTCCTTTTGTGAAATCTCAAGGGAGTGCTGCCTACTCTTGCAATAATAATAATTAAAAAAAACATAGCATATGAGTTGGCATGGTAACTTCATCTGCTAAGTAACTAACATGTAGGATTTACTTCTTGATGTAGAATAATAATGTCAACAGCCCCCAGGAAGATGCTTCCTTGTGACTGACTGCCTATTGTCACCTGGATTTCATGCTTCACTCATGCTCGGTGGCCTTGATGAGACTCACTGTGGTGTGGGGGAGACCTGTACTACTTTGACACATATTTGCTGGTTTCATTCACTACACCCTTCAGGCTAGCAGTATTTGGACATGTCACATGCTGGTTTACATCTAATCACTGTTATTCTTTGACTTTCCTGAAAGGTCAAAGTGTTTCAAATGTGCCCAATATGGCCAGCAGCCCCAGCAACTCCTGCTCCTGAGCCTTCCCTGCCCATAGGAGCAGGCCAGGAGGCTCCAATGCTCCTGCTGAGCTGCCCTGGGCAGGACAGACCTCCTCAGAGTAGTGCTGGCCAAGCAATGCTCCCTTTAGTGCCTCCGAATGGGGCACTTGCACTGCTACCTTGGAGCGCCCAGCTGTGGAGAGCTCATTGGAAGCAGCAGCAACATGGGGAGCAGAAGTAGTGGAAATTCTTGTTGCCAGTTTCAAAAGATGGTGGGGAAAAAAAAAAAAGCAGACTTATACTTTATTTTGCCCATGTTTATGGCTGAGGGTTATCTGTGTGCTTGGACTCCACACACCTGTGCCCCTCTGCTCCTCCACCCAGCACAGGTTCTCCAAGAGAAAAAAGTACAAAATGCCCATTACAAAGAAAAAGGTTTGCCTGTGAGGGGCACCAGAGAATGGTGAGACCCTGGACCAAAATGGAATTGCTCCTTTTTTATCTGTATTTTTATGTCCCTGCAGATGCCTTTCCTTCTGGGGCTGGTGAGGGGACTGTGACCATCCTGGTCCAGGAGATTGTGAGATGCAGTTGTCCTCATCAAGGCCAAGGGATGAAAGGTAAGGGCCAGGGCATAAACGCGAAGAGAAAACTTTGCATTCTGTGGCATGGCTGCTCCTGGGAGCTGGCTTCTCTTCTCACTTCTTGTTTTAGATTCCTGCATCCCTCAGCTCTTCTTTTTCATGGGTCCCACGTAGTTTATTTTTGTCCCAATGTACAGACACTGTCATACTGGTGTAAAGATGACTTGGATCAGGATGGCTCGCTTTGAAAGACCACAGATCTGGCAATACCAGTCCTGGCCACAGGTCCATCCAGCCCAGCACCCTGTCTCTGAAGGGCATCATAAATGGGTGTGCAGAGAATAATAAGAAGAAAGCAGATACATCAGATACTACTCCAGTCTCCAAACATTTTCAGCTCAGGAGTTTTCTGGGCAAAATGTGGTTTGCAGTGTGCATGGAGCAACATTCTGTAGGTTCCTTTTCCAGGAACATCTCCAGCTTCCTCCTGAATGCATGCAGACTATTAGCATCCAAAACATCATCAGCAAGGGGTCCCATAAGGCCATCTGCTCTCTGAAGAACAACTTGCTTTTGCTTGTTTAGAAGCTGGGCTTCACTTTGAAGCAGGCTTCAATTTCTGCTCTTAATTCCTGTACTGGTAGAGACGGGGAATATTTTCTTCTGTGTACAGGAGAAAACAGTTTCAAAAGACACCTATTAATTGTTGTGTAGCCTGAACAGCGAGCTATACTGTCCTAGCGACACTGATTTCCTTTCAGTGCAGCTAAGCAGCACCAAGCAGGTCACAGGCCAGCCCTGTGTGCTCTACACAGCCTCTGCAGGCTCCATCCTTGATGATAAATTAACACAACTGCAGAAAAGGACAAGTTTTAGGGTATTCAAACCCTTTCTGGACCACAGTTTGTCCACTTCTTCCAAAAAATCAGCTGTTACAATATAAAACACACCTTCCTGCACTCCTTACCTCACTTGCAGCCTGGGTCTAGCACTGCCTTAGCACAGCTGAGTGTTACCAACAGCGTGCTGACTTTGCAGTCCCAAAGAGAGCATGGTGAGTGCCGAGATACCTGACTGAGTTTTGAATGAGTGAACTCTGTTCCTGTTAGTAGAGGCCAGCAGCTGACCCCACCAGGCTGCAGTACCCTTGAGCCACCCTGTTTCTGCCTGGCACAGCATCCACCGCACCTGGGTTGGGGAGCTGCTTCCCCCAGCCTGCCCTGGGGGATTCCACTGGTGCCCAGCTCTGCTCTGCCCTTTTGGGGCTGGCCCAGATCCAGCGTGTCCTGGTCCACATGCCAGCACTGAGGGTCTGCTGCAGGGTAATTCAGCCTCCGCCTCCTTTTGGGGAGGGTGGCCTCATCCATGAGGGTGTGTGGTGATTTCCAAATGCTGGTCCTTGCCTCTCTGCAGGCATCTTTTAAATGTGAGGGATGTCTGGTTTTAAAGCTTTTCGTAGCACACAAAGCTGTTTAAAACAGCTGAGTGCTAACCTCCTCAAAGGAAGATTTATAAATATTTGCATCCAGCTCCCAGTGGTACAATAAAAATATATTGTACTTTAGGTAAATGCTTTGCCTAGAGGAATCCCAATAAAATCAATGATCCTTTTTTTTTGTTTGTTTGCTTTAAGTGAGCAACAAGCTCTAAGGCCTTTATTTCCTTCACTGATCAGTGACTTAGAAATATTCCTTAGTGCAATCTCTTCCCTATAGAGCTCCCTTTATTTTTTCTGTCTGTGCTGGAGAAACAGGCTATCAAAAGCCAAAAGCAGATACTACACAAACATTTTTCTTACTTTTTATAGTTTCTCAGAAAATGTGAGACACACAGGGTTTTCTGAGAGCTGTTTCAGGGTTTCCAGATAAGCTTTGTAAATGCAGGATGATGAGCCTGTGTTTATACCTCGCGTGGGTGGCAAACCCTCCGGTACCTGACTCCTCACCAGAGGGGTCTGTGAGGTGATCCTGTCCTGTGATCCCCCAGCATCACCCTGCTGGGGAGCAGCCACACACACAGAGCTGCAGGGTCCAGCAGCATCCACGTGGGAAGTGGTGAGCAGGAGTGGGCAGCAGCCTTGGGACACTGCTGGCAGACTGGGTGATGGCATGGATTTGGCGACCTGGAGGAAAACGTGGGCTTGAAACAGAGAAGTGGAGAGCGTGCTTTATGTTTCTTTTGTGAGGATCACGTTGTAATACAAGGAAAACAATCATGACTCGTTTGTGTGGTGCCTCCTCCCGCCGCTCGTGTGCAATCTGTGCTCTGGCTGTGGTTCTGGGGCTCGGTGTGTCACCACAGGCACCACGCACCCTCCACTGGTGACTCAGGGATGGTGGGGGAGGCAAACAAAAGGAAGCTCGACTCTATTCCGTGATTTTTTTTTCCTTCCACGAAGCAGGAAAGGGACCACAGGCAACCAGGCTGTGCCCGAAGCTGCACCACGGCCAAGGGAGGGGTTGAGGGATGTGTCAGACCTTGGGGATGGAGACAGGCTGCTGATGGAGTGCAGGTAACCTGTGAAACAGCTCTGCCAAGGGACTTTACATCTGGTTTTGTCTGTGCAATAAATCATCCTTCTCTTTGCACGGGGTATCTCTAAAAACCCAGAGTGTAACTGACAGTGGGAAGCAGAGGGCCCCACTGAAGAGGAGTCATTAAAGCCACATCATTTTTGGAAGGAGAGAAGTGATATAGAACTGGTGAAATCCCTTCACAACTTATCTTTTTTTGTGTCACTAAGATCTCCTTAGGGTTATTATTTAATTGGTGCTAATGATAAGTAAAGCTGATGGTCTACAGCTGAAATACGTGAGCCAACAAAACTCCTTAACTATGGTGGCACTGCTGTTTTCTCCACAGCTGTGTGCAGTATTAGTAAAGCAACAAAGATGCACCTTTGATGCCTTGATTTTGTGCTTCATGATAGTGTTGGAGTGAAGTGAGCTGTGATGCTGCTTGTTTTCTTGTGGGTGATGCTCCTTGGACCTTCTGGAGACCAAGGTGATTCTTCTCTGACCTTCTGGAAGAGCAGGAGGAGCCAGAGGGAAGGAGAAGTGAAGTTAATGCTGGTGTATACATGCACAAGGATGCTGAAAGCTCTGGTGTGAAAGGTCAGCTGAAACAGAGAATCTTGGGGTGAGAAAACAAAACCTTTTATTTTGCTTTGTGTTAGGGCTATGAGGATGTTGAACTGTCGGG
Organism: Vireo altiloquus; assembly: GCA_013396875.1. NCBI lineage: Eukaryota > Metazoa > Chordata > Aves > Passeriformes > Vireonidae > Vireo > Vireo altiloquus. The sequence goes on along the minus strand of VZRF01008113.1, from coordinate 664,178 downwards.
TTGTGGACAACATTTTGGTGCCTGTGCATCGGCATGAAAACGAATTTGCTGTAAAATTTTGCTTACTGCTGCCTATATACTTACTTTGGAGTTTATTTCTGGGTGACCACTTCTTCTCTTCCTCAAGCCAAATGTTTTGCTGAAGATGCTCAGAATGTTCTGTGAATGAGCCCAAGGAACAGATTTCCTGGCTGACGGAAACTGGCAAGGCTCCTCCAAACTCAAGCAATATTGGGAGACAATAATTTTGGACTCTGTTAAAAAGCTTACAAATACGTAAACTATTGCACAAAGTTGTCTAGCAGTATTGTTTTGTAAAGTTATATAAGTTTGCTATAGAAAATATTTAAAAAACTGTCTCTCTTTGCTTTCCTAATGCTATACCAGGAGAGAGAAGTCAAAGTAATATCAATGCTCCAATTCAAAGGCAAAAATATGGGAGATTTTTAGGATTATATTTAACACTTTATAGATAGATAAAATTAGGCCTTTTCTTTAGTCTTATGAACAGCTAAGACCCTTTTTATTACAATATCACTAACACTGAGTGTCATGAGATTGGACACAGAATTGAGGCATCTCAAAGCCCAAAAGCTGTAATAAGGAGGCTACAGCAAGCCAGGAAGTTCAGGCAGCATGTAAGGGCCTTGCTAATATGGCAGGGATCATCTTACTTGAGATCAGTTTGGTTCTGATGCTCCTGCTGGGCTCCAATCCAGTCCCCTGGTCATCCTGACACATATCTCACCTGCAGGATGCAGAGCTTCTCCTTGCCATGCAATCCTACAATGGACAAATACTTTTTATTTTGTCAACCTGTTCCAGTATAAAATCACTAATGTCTTTGCTTTTATATTGCTGTGATGACACTAGGCTGGTTTTCACCTGGGGTTTCCCTATAACAGGGTTTGTTCAGAGACCCTTTTGCCCAAGCTTTGTAGGACTCACCCAAGACAATTCTTCCCTCCTCTGCTGCTCGTCCAGCTGTGTGTGGATTTGTGCACTGTAAGATCTGAGTGGTTTTCATTGTGCCTGTGTCACTTTATTCTGAACATCTGCTGCAGGCATTCAGGATTAAAGCTATTTCACTGCTGTTGGCTGGATTTACCTTTCCTCTAACACTCTGACCTATGTTTAGTGCAGTACTGCTAAAGAGCTGCAGCTTGGTGTTGGAATTCTACTACTGATAGTGGGAAAAAAAAAACCAAAAAGTGCTATCGGCAGTGGATGAAGCTACTAGATTTAAGAAAACTGCTGAAAAGCTAAGTAAATGCATCAGAAAATCTCAAAAATCCTACTTCTAGGAGATCCTTTGAGGACAAAAGGACTTTTTATCCCTCTGATTTTAAGATTTTGTTTACTGGTTCAAAATAGGCTGTTGGTATGCTCTTGCATCCTGTTTATCACTCAGGACATAAATGTCATTAGATAAGCCCAGATCACTGACTATCCAAACCTGGCATTGTAGTTGCCATGAGAAAGGCCAATTTCTTCCAAGGAGTGAATATTGGTTCCAGCATAGGGAAGGAGAAGCATTTGGTCTTGTTATACAGTGGTAGCACTGAGCATTCCTAGGTGTCCGGATGGTTCCTCTACACTTAGCTAATTAAATGTTTCTAGCTTATCACAAACCTTCAGCCTGAAAGACAAAAACAGGGAATATAGGAGAGGTCTTTAAAATCACAGGAGGCAATGGGAGAGTTGAATGTATGATGATCATACCCTGTTTCTTGTCAGTATGAGAACTGAAGGTCATCAAGTGTAATTAACAGGAGGTTGCCTCAAAATGTAAAAAAGGTTAGTTTTTTCCACACAGTTGATCTGTAAATTTTGTTGCCAGGGGATGTAGATGACTGAATTTTACGAGGACTCACAAAAAGAGTAGGTAGTCAAGGAAAATTAAAATCCACCAAAAACAATTAATTATGAGGGTGGTTTTCTGGCTCATTAAAACCTTAAATCGTAGGTGGTTGGGGTGGGAAATGTGACTAGTACCCGTTGGGGGGCAGGAAATAAGTCACTCTATGCATGCTCCATACCTGTGTTCTTTCCTAAACATCTCTTGTTGGCTGCTGTTGGAGCCCGGACATGGGGCTGGATGGACCTTCCATGTGACCTGGTGTGACTGCTCTGCTGTTGGACAACATCTGCCATGTGAAATCTCTGCCCTGTCAAAGACCTTCTGAGAACCAATTTAAAATGGACACATGATTGCTGCTGTTCTTCCATTTGTTTAAAGGATGTGGAAAGTATGGTCAGTGAAAGAACAGGACAAAACCCAATTTGCATTGGAAGCCTGTTCTTGACAGCATTGTGCGCTTTGCCTAGTGCTGGTTTGCCAAAAGGATTGCCTTGGAACAGGCAAAAGTATGTTTCCATTCTGATTGTTGCTGTATTTCAGACCTGCTGAGGAAATTCCCCATTCTGAATTTCCCCATCCTTAGGGGTAGATTCTATTCCCAGGTTCAGCTGAGGAGATATATCTTTGTTTCAAAGATTTCTTTACAGACCTGCTGAGAAAAAAATGGCAGGAATATTATTGTGTGTTGCTCTATAAGTCTGTACTTTGCCGGCAATCTCTTTGAAATCCTCTGAGGTGATATTTGCTCTTTCTTAATATAAAATTCTACTTTAATGATGATAAAAGTGAATTTTGATTCAAGTAATATCTATTCAACATAATGAATTAAAAGGTCCCCTAAAGTATTCTTTGTCCTTCATAGATAGAGTATTTCCATGTCAGTGGTGACTGAGTTGTTCTGGCTGCAACTGATTCACTTGTAGGTCTCTGAGGTTTGGGAGGGATATCACACACCCCTTTGTGCTTGCCAGCTCATGTTCCCTGGTAAAGCTGTCAATAACATTTAGCTTTTTCTCTGACTGATCTTTTGCAGCTTCAATCTGCAAAATTTTTAATCGGACTTGTTCTTCTCTCTATTAATAATGATGGAATTCAGAGTAGCCTGTTTATTTTCATAAGGACTTCTCCTATGGTATTTTGACATGATTTTTGCCTTTTATCTCCTATCCTCAGGAAATCACAAAACTCTGCAATATTCACATGCATGTGCCTGGCATACATTATTGAGAACTGGATCCCACGTGGATAAGTCATTTGAGGGCTGGAATTCAAGGTTTTTTTGTACATCTTAGAAGTATTATTTATTTGCTTTTTACACAATTACTTGTGGGGCAGGAGAAGCATTTCGCTTCCTGGCAATGCTGTCCAGAGATGCCTTGTACACTCATGCAAGCTCTTTGTAATGATGAAAAATTTTTTCTGGAAATACATATTTCACTTCTAATTTTTCTTGGGGAGAAAAGTGAGAAGTTGCCAGTGATGTGTTGGCAACGTTCCTGTCTTTATTTCTAATGCCGGAAACAGTTCCCTGTTGTTGATGCCCATTGATTTTGTTTAGTTCATTGTTATCTGCCCTTATTTATGCAGTCACCTTGTCTGTGGAAAGTTTGGTATTGGAACCTCTCTGTAACAGAAGAGTCTTTGATGACATGACAGCACTTGTCTCCATTTTATGTCTGTGCCCTTCTTGTTTATGGGTGCTGCTGGATGATTTCCAACAGCATAGTCCATGTCAAGGGTCTTGCACCTACTGCTGGTCTTTGTGTCTTGGTGTCACTCAGAGGCAGGGCAATGTCCCCTCTTCCTCCAGCTGGGGTGTCTCAGAGATTCATCACTTCCTTCTTCTTCAGTTTGATGCAACGTGCTCCTGCCTGTCTGTGCTCCCTGGTGCTGAGCAGGTCACTGCTCTCTCCACCTTGCTGATGTGTCGAGCTGGATTTCCAGCTGGCATTCCTGAAGGTACGTAGTGGAAACTGATCTGCCATCAGTCTGTTTCTCCAGGCTTGCTCTTCATTGTACTGACTTCTGTTCAGGATCAGTCAGTAGGGGACCACTAACTGGTTCAAGGATCATAAATAACCATCAGAAAGCCTTTTTCTCCATCTAAGAGTTACCTTCTGACAGTCTGAGTTCTCAGCCTTGTGCTCCATTTAGAGCCTCCAATCCTCATCTGTGTTTCTAGGCCAGAAAAGTCAGTTTTGCCCACCCTGTGTATTTGTACTTCCTAAACTCCTGCCACTGCCAGGTCAGAAATCCCCCTGATCCTGTGCACTGGGAGTACACTGAGAAGAGGGTGAGGAATCTTGTACTGCAATAAGTTGAAGAGTAAGTTCCATGGGCTCCTTTCTCTTATGCTTACGATAAGAGAAGTAGAAAAGACTATGCAAAGTTAAGGAGAAACGGGCACTCAGTCATCATCTTTGTGTGAAGATGGTACAAAAATTGTTTTGTTTCTTGTTTTTACATTAGCAATTCAGGTCTCGTCTACCCTGTTTGTTTTTTCTTCACTGGAGAATTAATAGTATTATGACAGTGCAAGTAAAAGCTGATGAATTTCAACTCAAATTGCTTTTCCTACAAAATGTTTTAAGCAATCTGTATTTAGCTAACATTTATCTAATTCCACTCCCAACCAACACTTGGAAGAAAAAGAATCTTTGCAGTTCAACACCTCCTCCTCTCCCCATTTCACTAGAAGCTGCAAAACCTCCCACTCTACTTCTTTAGATCTTCCGAGGAGACCTCTGCCAAAACACAACTTAATGTTGGATTTTTTTTTTTTTTACTTATAAAAAGCAGAAAACAAAACACTTCCAGCTTCTCATACACAAAGAATCAGAATAGGGCATGAGTCCAACTTTTTTCCCTTCCTATATTTCCTGAATGTGTACTCTTACAGAGGCAACCAAGGCTCTCTTCTACAGCTCTATCCACTAGTCTTGCTGTGGCTCTCTGTATCAAGCTATCTCAAATGTGACCCTATTCTTCAGTGTGGGCATCAAAACACGGATTTTTTCAGGCTTCTGAGTGTTTGGCACAAAGGAGATACTGTCCTTGTGAGCCTGAGACAAGCTCCTCAATGCTGACACCAGCCTACAGGGAAGACTCTGGTTCTTCCTTGTAGGCATTGTTTCTAGAGGCATTAACCATCTCTCATGCAATTTGTGGGTGTAGAGGGTTTTTTCTGAAGCAGAGCATGGACAGGCTTCCCAAGGCTTTCCCGGGATGTGGCAGGCAGGGAGCACCTGCCCCACAGTCTCCTGACAGCATCAGGGCGAGGCTGTACTGGAGTGAAATGGGCTGTGCCCAGGGCTTGGGAACAGGCCTCCTGTTCCACTGTGGGCGAAGTCTGCGTGAAGGAAATGTTAGAGGCTCCCAGCCCGGGCTCCCAGCCAGCCTGTGGGTGAGGTCCCATTTGGGACAATTGAAGGAGCCCTGTGTAATGGCCCTGGCTGGAGTGGGCTGATGCCTGTGCCAGGGTCACTGGGCCAGGCCAGAGCCAGCAGCAGGAAATTGGGACAGTAGTCTTTTTTAAAGAGGTTCTTTTTCCCATCTAGAAACACTTCTCCTTAAAACCCGCTGATCAGGTGGGAAACTTCACTGCAGGCTCCTAACCCCTAACAGCAGCCAAGCTGTCTCTTTTCCTACCATGCATGAGAGGTTAGTGAAGTCTGTTCCTACTGACATGTAGGCAATGTCAGCTCCAAGAAGACCTTCAAAAGCTCTTTTTTTATCCACAAGTTGCTTTACCTGTAAAACCACAGCTTCCAGGAAGGCTGTTACCTCTTTCCAGCCTTTACCTGCCTCAAGTGAGCAACAGCTCTGGCATCTCACTCACACTGCACAACTTGTCTCTGCTCAGCCAAAGATCCAGGTACAGTCTGAGGCAACTCAAAGCAGGTTCATCTGGGAGGTGGGCTCACCCCTACCTTGTTTCCAGTCTCTAGACATCTGAAGGATGTCACAGGATGCTTTCTTGCATGAGAAATCTCTAATACACTCATATGAATTGGCTTTACAGTCTCATTTTCTTGCTACTGTTGCCTCACAGGGCAGCTGCAACCATAGTTTGACTAATGGTGAAGAAATACCAATACTTCCAGTCAGCTCTTAACAAAGTGGTGTGAATTCATCAGTCTCTCATGAGACAGTCATCAGATGCTGCAAAGTAAAATAAAATCTTCAGTGTCTGGTAAGCAGGGAAATGCAGTCCTGGTACACCTCTGAATTCAGCACATGTCCAATTCACTGGAAAATGAAATGTCAGCAACCCCTGCTCTTCCAATTTCTCCTCAAATATCCTTTGATCCCATTATGTGAAACCTGCTTCAAGCTTGACTTCTTTTGCAACCTTTCAACAAGCAATAGTGCAACCTGACAAACACCCCACATCACCCAGACCTGTCCCAGGACAACTCAGATGCCTCTCTAATGCCTCCAGGCTAAGCACACAAATCTGTACAGAAATTTCATTACTTTAGGAAGCACAGGTGAAAAATCCCTGTCACTGATAGCTTACACCAGTCGTAGGACCTTTCTTTCCCATCACAAAGGTTGTGCAAAGAGCCCCTCTCCAGAAATGCTTTCTGTGAGTTTTCAGGTTTGAAGTGGTAGCTGCTGCCTTCCTGAGTTGTTTGTTCTCTGGAAATCATGTTGGTAACTACATTAGAAAGACAGTCCTGGAGACCTGTCCTTGCTGAGTAGCCTGGAGAGTAGAACTTGGCGGCTTGCAGGTCAGATGCCAGATTTCCTGATCTATCCTGCCTGCTGGGAAATAAAGGGAGAGAGAGGAGACTGAGCCTTGTGCATGGCCTCAGATCATCCTGCCTGATATGAGGCACCAAACCATGGTCTTGAAGATAGGAGCAGGGGTCCTTGTGCAGTGGGTTAGGAAAGAGGTGTCCCCCTGTGCTCAGCCCTAAGGCATAGCTCTGGCTGTGGTGCCCTGCTTAGCTCCCCTCACAAAGCACTCAAAGCAGTTAAGGGAACACAGCATCTCTCTGCACATGCACCTTCCCTGGGAGCAGGCTGGAGGTGATGGATGAGTGTGTGACTCCATCTCTCCACTGCCACTGCACTGCCCATGGTGTGCTGTGAATCGAATTGCCATTAACCTCTGCACTGTTAACTGCTGCTCGTTTGTCTTAATTACACGCACGAGAGATGATGGTGCCTTACAGAATTGTACACAGCACTCACGGAGCACGGGGCTGATGTGCACTCCATCTAACCTGAAACCAGAGGGAAAGCAATTCCCTTCTGGAAGAAAATCAAGCTCTTTAAAAGCAGAGAGGACTAGAAAGCTCTGAGAGTAACCAAGCTATCTGGCTTTGATGGAAGATTTTGTCCTGGACTGAAGGTGAAACTTCATCAGGAATTTTAATAATCCCCACCAGCAGTGGAGCATTTGCTAGGAAGATGATGTTCCATAAGCACATTATGAACTTTGTCAGTTTTCAGTTGTTTAATTTTAGTATTTTATTGGATAACTCATATTCTCCTCTCTTCTACCTTTAGGGTGATGTACTGTGGAGACTGCATGATATGGAGAGAGATGGAGGGAGGGAAATTTCTCTCTGGCCACGTCATTCTTCACTTCCTGACTTTCTCTTTTCAAGAAAAAAAATTCAGTTTAAAACAAAAAATGCTGTTTAGTGCTTTTTGCCAAAAATGCCTCTATAAAACCTTGTTCCTTTTTAAACTTCTTGTCAGCTGAAATTGTTGTCTTGAACTTGCCACGTCAATCAGGCTCCTGGAGTCAAATGGATGGGTCCCAGGCTTTGCTTCAGGGCAGGTTTGGGCACCTATGAGCATCAATGGAGGTGGATGATGTTTCCAGAGGTGACAGAGGACGATGCTGAGACCACCCCATGTCCCTATCTAGGGCAAGTGTGAAAAGGGGTCAGGACTGCAAAGCACCAGGGCAGGCAATAGGTGTGTAATGCCAGGCTGTACAGAGGAAGCAACTCAGAGATAATTAACCTTATGCAATGAGGCTGAAAGCCAATACATATGAAAGTGGTGAAAGGGAGAGAGTCTTTCTGTGGTGTATTGGTTGGAGAAATTATTATCTCAGTGCTGTGGGGGCAAGTCTGAGAGCTGAGTGGGTAGGTTGCTGCCCCTCATCCCTGCTGCAGGGACCAGGTTCAGGCTAGATGACAGGGGAATCCATTTGAGAGTATTTTTATTTTCTTCCATACACTAGAGAATACATAACTGATGTTGAATTCTAAAGGTTTCCACACCTCCAGTCGCTCTCACTGAGGCACAACTTTTGAGATTCAATTGCAGTTGTAGGAAGGCAGTTTCCTGGGATTGCTGGTGAGGTTGGTAGTCACTGGAATAGCAGAGCTAGGCAGTGCTGGTGTGTGGCTGGGTACCCACACCTCCTGGCACGTTGTTACACCACCCTGTCCTCAGCCCTGTCCCCGTCCTGCCAGCCTGGAGAAGTTTAAGGGCAATGCTCCCTTCCATGCTGACATTTCAGCTGGGTGCAGATGGCATGAAGTTGTCCTCTGTTTAACAGTGAAGGTCATGTCTGGGCACCGTTTCAGGCTCTCTGCAATTCCCAGTTGCTTTAGCAAATGGAGCAGCTTGAGGATGATGTTTCCATTACAACTTGTGCTGCTAAAATAGCCATCTTCTGATGGCCAATGAGTCAGGACAGCAAGTCAGGGATTAATCCACAGTGCTTGAGAAGATTTCATTTTAAATTTTTAAAATTTATTTTATATTTCACTCTATTTAAATTTTTCTCTGCAGTCTCCTGATGTTGTGTACTTGCTTTTACAGGAATATGACAGAACTTTTAAATATTAATGGCAGACTTGGAATAGAGATGTATGACTGGGTATGGCTCGTGCACAGGCAAAGCTGGTTCAAAAAACTCCAGAGTTAAATCAAGCATGTGAAATTTGAGATTCTATAAAAAATTTGGCTGAGTTTGCAAACAGTATATCTAGCTCTAAAAAGACTTAAGGGTTTTTTTGGTTGTCAAAATAGCACAACCAGATGGCAATAGGCTATTTTTGAACTTCAGTTACATAATTTTGCTAAATATTTTTCCTTTCCCCTCCAATTCAAAATTATCTCTAACTCAGACTGTACTGGTGCTGTCTATGGAAGTCTCCTGACAGAAAGGCATTCCTAACGTGCTCCCTGTGTTAGGGAGCAGCCAGGGCCAGGCTGCCTGTGAGAGGAGTGAAGCCCGGAGCAGAGATGGCCCCAAATGGGATGTGCCTTCCCCAACATGGTCCCCCAAGCACCAGAGGGAGGAGCAGATGGTTTTGGGATCCATAGGCAGTCCCAAACACAGCAACACAAATGAGCCAGGCCAGGCAGAGTGTGGATGTGGGTTCCAGGTGAGGAGATTAAGGGCCAGGAAGGAGTTTTAGTGCCCAGGGAGAAGGTTCATGGACCATTCACATATCTGAGGGGAAGAGCAATGCTTGGGAGAATAGAAGGTGATGGATATGCAATTAAAAAGGGTCTTGAGGGGTCAATAAATGCAACCAATGCAGAGGGATACTGCTTTAGGGGAAGGCATGAAGCTGTTTGTGCTCCTCACACCATTCTTCTGTGCCAGAGTATGAAGGTTTTTGAAAGAAAAAATATTTTTTCCCCCTAGTTTTAGCCATCCGTTGCCACAACTTGAATGGTGAGAATGGGAGAAACTGCTGTTTTTCAATGTTGTAGTGACAGGACTTGCAAAGCTCCAACTGGAGCAAGCCTTGCCTCAGAGCATAAGGGCCTGCTGACAAGGTAGAAATCACACTTCTCTGAAAACAATGTAAATAGCTTTTAAAGAGTTTTTTTCCTCTTTGAGAGACTTCAAAGTGAAAACTCAATTACATTTTAAAGAAGCAGCTTAAAACAAGTTTTAATAAATACCAGTTAAGGACCACCTTCTGAATTTTGCTTTAATAATGTAAAAAAATCATCAGGTTGCCAGCATCCCATTACTCCATAAAAATACCCAGAACTTATGATAAAACAAATAAAATTTGTAACTGTTTTTCCCTCTTCCTAGTAGTATTTTCCTGTGGACTTGGTCACATGCATGCATTTGTCATGGGTTCCCAGCTCATCATAGAGAACACCCAATAATGCCTAGAACGAGGCCAAGTTGGAAAAAGTACTAATAGATGATTTTCCACCAGAAAATTGAAATTTTTTGCAGGAAAAGTTTTTTTAATGACTATATTTTGATAATCTAACTGATATTACTTGGATGAAATTGCTGAGGATGGTGAATAGGTCAGAAAGGCTTTGTTCTCTAATTTGGCTTTTATATCAAAACAGATGCCCTAAAATCCTCTCTTAAGAATTTGACTCAAATTTTTGATTGAAATCTGGTCTATTCTTGAGATTTTTAAATAGGGTGTTTGCTACAAAGCAGAATTTTTGTTTCCTACCCAGTACTGACAAGCTCTCCTCCTCAGGTGGCTCAATTCTGACTTTTTCACAGCAGTGCTCCTGTATAATCACCCTGTGATGGCTCCTGGGCCATGGCAGTACAAACACCAGTGGTCTTTGGATGAGTGAGACGAGGGACTTGTCTAAAGTGTGGGCTCAGTCTTGATTTCTCCCTCTCTCTGAACTCCTTAAAAAGTCACCATTACCTTCTGTGTGCTTGTGACTTTAGCCCTGGCTTGAGTGCTCCTGGCCCTGATCTGCATCATGGTAACATCTTGATAGGGTCAAGAGCCCTAGAACACCAACCACGTGCCGTGAAGAGCTCAGGGAGGGAAGTTGCCTGAAGTTATTTCCAGCAGGGGGGAAGTCAGCCCTCTTTCTCCTTTATTTCTTTTAATTTTTTTCCTTTTTCTTCAAGTGAACCAAAATAAGTGCTTCTTTACACAAATATTTCTGCAATATCACTATACAGAAGGAGAGGGATGGGTGGCTCAAACCAGCCTACTTAGCCCAAAAGAATAACAACTTTTTTTCAGGTTGTTCTGATTTCTTAAAATATTTTGATTTGGGATTAAAGCCAAAAAACCTCTGTTGTTTTCACAGCCCTAATTTGAGCTCTCAGGAGTAAGGTGTTGCCTATGTCTACTGGAAAGAGAGATGACTCATCAACCTACAGAAGTCTCATTGCTCAAATCTCCTCAAAACATGTCTCTGCTGTCACCCACGGTGTAACATTACTCCACACCACGCATCGTGCGTGGATCTGCCAGACTCTCAAGGTCTTCTGCCTTCTTCCTGTCTGTGGGACTCCTGTCCCTGTGCATATTGAGCAGTGTTTATGTTTGCATCTCAAGCAACTTGTGAGAGCTGAGTGCATGGCAAAAGGACTGTGCAGCTGTGAAAGTCCTGTCTGGATCTCTGGGTCTGTCCTCTCTCCTCTTCCATCATCGTCTGTGGTTTCATGGCTGTGCTAACTGCTGGCACACATCTCTTGGGAGCAAAGATACAGACCTTCTGGAGCTGACTCGGGTCCAAAAGTTGCCCCAGATCAGTGGCAGCCACATATGCAGAGGTTTCTCACTAGAAGGGACACAGCTACCCCCAGTCCCACTGCTGGCATAGCACAGCTGGAGAACCAGCTGAAGCAAAGTGGCTTTGCTGCTTTCCCATCTCTCCTGGCTCTTTGAACCAGCAGGAAGGTGAACCAGCTATAGGAGTTCCCTGTAGACAGTGTCCCTAAACTGTAATTCAGAAGGACCAGGATGTTTAAAATAGTTGAATAACCCACTTGTCTGAGCCTTGACAAGGTGGGAATTGCTAATTATGGTGATGAGAGTGCGCTCAGAAGTGCTCTGGCTGTGAGCTAACAGGGTGCAGAATCTTTCTCCTTCAGGTCTACAAAGTTTATTCAGTCTCATGGATATGGGCTGGATCTCCTGACACCTCACAAAATATGCCATTTTCTGAGGTCACTGGTATGCTCAGAGTGTCTCTGGAGTTAAGCAGAAATAGCTTTTTCCACAGCAGTTACCTGTTTTTATGCATGAGACATTCTATGTTGAATGTCCTGTTCAGTTTTAGCATGACACGCTTGAGATGAGTTATTTAAGAATGGGGATTGCACTTACAAGTAACATCCTACTTGAATCTCATTTGTCTTTCAAGTATAGGCATGGCCCAAAATTAAGGCCAGGAGCCAGTGGGGATGGTTGCCCCAGAGAAAAGCCTTTGCTGTAGCAGGACTGAGCTGCACTGAGGGGGTTGGATCAGTGGTGTTTGTTGTCAGAGGGAGAAATAGAGGATTTCATTCATAGTGATGGTAAAGGAGAAGTCTCTCACCAGCTTCAGGGCTGTGCCACTTTTTTTCAGAAGCCAATTTTTTTTTTAAGATGCGTCAGGGCTTATTGATGAGGAGATGAGCTCAGTGCAGTGATTTACTGAAGCAGTTATGGGTAGAGCATGGCTCTGGTCTCAAAGTCCATCACCCAGGCATTGCTGGGCAGTGACAAACCTGTGTAAGACCTAGCCTGAAATGAAACTGATGCAGCTGGAGAGCTGTTCTGGCCCTGTACCTAGAGACAGGGAATGCAATTCCCCTGGCACAGACATGCTCACAGTTCTGGGCTGGTAGATGACTTTTCTGTTTTTATCGTGGGGAGGCTCTTAATTATTTTTTGCGGGTGTGTTTAAACTTCTAGGTTAGAGGAGAAGACTGCTTATTTTTCAGCTGTGAGAAGTGGGGTACCTTCTCTTCAGTGAGGATGAGTGTGTGGCAGCAGCAATCTGCATCTGTGTCTGTCAGGTCAGCAGCAGAACAGCAAGAGACTGAGCTGAGCCATGAAGGTGATGGCTGGAAAGGTGCTGAGGCTGAACGTGGTCCGTACTCTGTCCCCTCCCAAACACAGAGGCAGTCCTTTGTGGAGAAGGATGGCCGGGAAGCATCAGAGATTTGCAGTCCTGGGAAGCAACAGGGCAGAGGAGAGACCCAGGACCAAATATTAGAGGTGGCCCCAGGGGGTTGCTGGGTCCTCATTAGAGAAAGTGCTGATAATATTCTCATCCTTATGGTGATGCCTGCTCTTTCATCCCCCCATGAGCAACACCTCCCACACCACCTGAGCTCACTGTCCTGGAGAAGGGAGTGCTTAAAGGTGAGGTCAAGGTAATTTCAAGAATTGCTAAAAGAAAAAGAGGGGGCAGGCTGGCAGCCAGGAAAGGAAAATTGGCCCCTTTTTTAAAGGAAGAAAAGAACATCAGGGAGCTTTTAAAATGTCAGGAGTGGAGTACTGCTGTGTGCTCTTTGTTTATTGAGTAGAGTTGGAGGGACATTTGCCTTAAATATACCTTCCATACAAATACAGAGAAACATGCTTTTTAGTGTACTTTAAACATAAGTTATAATAGTCTCTGGATAAAAAGACAGTCATTATTTCTTCGAGCTCACTCTCTACTGACAAGCAAACGTTCCAGTGTAGCAGGGTGGTGGCTTTAAAAATAGCTGTACACTCCCAAGGCTCTGAGTGTGGCTGGGAGGTAAATTAAATGTCTGACTGTGAGCAGTCATTGATGTGGTCCAAGAGCTGCAGCCAGCAAACCCTCATTTCACGGAAGCCACTGGAAATACAAGGCAGTGGGAAAAGCTTGCAGAAAGAGAGAAGGTTTGGGTGTCTTCAGGTAGTTCCAAGTCTTTTGGGGGCTGTTTTAAAAATCATTACTCTCTGAACTGTTAAAAATCACAGAAAACTGGGTGGAAGATGCCATTTTGGATGCCACACCCATGCCATTTCTTAAAGTACTTGTCCAATCTCTTGTTAAATATCCAGAGACAGAGACCCCACCTGCCTCTGCTCAGCAGCTCCAGCTGCACCAACCCAAAGCTCTGCTGGGTTTTGTCTGAATCTCCCCTGCTGAAACTTGAGCACATTATTTTTGTCCTACCCACAGTTGTAGTGGTGAAAAATGTGGTTTTTTTCATTTCTTTACATCCTTTGAATTCTTCCTCTCTTCTCCAGGAAGAACATACCCACCTCTTCTGACCTTCCTGAGGTCAAGTTACGGTTTTGGGTCCTTGCTTACCCCAGCTGTTGTCTCCTCTGAACTCCCTCCAGTGAATTCAAGACCTTAAAATGCCTCCCAGCAGAATGCGGTAGCTGAAGCTAAAATTTTACTGATGTTAAACAGACTTGAATTACTTCATTTGTCTTATCAGCAGCAATCCTGTTTGTATGCCACAGTACCGTATCTGACTTTTTTACAACAGCACTGTTGATTTGCAGTCAAGTTGTGACCCACTAAAACCTTCAGCTCCTTTCCTACCCAGCTGATACCAAACTAGCTTCTTATCTCCCATAAGCAGGAAGGCTTGTTCCTTCCTGTAGCTGAGAGTTTGAATTTGCCCTAACTGAATTTCATCCTACTTTTTTTCAGGATATTTCTCTGATTTTTTTGTGGGGTAACTTTACACTCACTTATGATCCAGCATGGATTTGCCTGTCTCATACTGGGGCTATTTGCAAATATAATAAGCTTCTTTTCAATCCCAGCTCCCTACTGCACTCACCCTGTGCCCAGGGCACAGAGTTCCAGCATTAGTTTATTTTTCATCCCAAATTTGATACACATATATTTTCCAACGGAAATATACTTAACTGTGACAAGAGGGAGGGGACTCATTGGAAAGTTTCATTTTTGGCAAAACTGCAATTTCATGAGAAATTTCAGGAAATGTGAAAATATTGATTTTTGTCTCCACTTGTCAATTTTCAAAATAAAATTTCTTTTTTTTTTTTCTTTCAGTCAAGTTTTTCTTTTCCACTCCCTACCCTCATCATCACCTCCCCTCAACTTTTCCTCCATCTGCTTGCCAGGGAAAGTACAATGTTCAGATATATTTTCCAAATCTTCCTTTTTCCACTGTCTAACCTTTCAAAACTTCAGTTTGGAAAAGTTAAAGAATGGAAAAAAACCTGTTGTATAAACAAAAATTGCTGATTTTTCTAGGACACTTGTGGAGCCACTCTTGTGCAGGGACACAAGTAGGAGAGTCCTAGTTAAGAAAAACTAACATTAATGTCATTCAGTGGCCAAGAGCAAGCAACAGGGAAAAAGGGAAAGCAATGCAAAAGTAAAATGCATTAAAAGGCTGGAAAGGGGAGGTGTTCTGCTCTGACTTGGCAATGCCTAAACATATTCACCATTTGAAAAGGGTTGATAATCTCCCTTCTCTCTGCCTTCCTTTGCCCTGAGCAGGTCCTTCTGATGGACTGTATCTCTGAGTCTGATTGTGCTTCCCAACAGGGGTGCCTGTGACAGAGACAGGTCTGAGGCACTCAGTAGCTTTCTCTCCCATCTCTGTAGGATTTGGTACATCTTTTCATACCATGGCAGCAGTAAGCATTTTCAATGACTATGCCACAGAATGAAAGCTAGTCCTTCTTTTTTTTTTCTTTAACATTTCAAGCAAAGAGCCAATAAAGAACTGATTATAAAACTACAAGGGATAAACTCTTCCATAAATTTAAAAACCAGCACTATTACTTTTGGAGAGGGCACAAACTGTGACTCAGAGCAGGACTGCTGACTGGAGTTCAGCTGGCCAATGTGTCATCCCTGAGAGCTGAAAGGCTGCTAATCTCATCTGCTGGATAATCCCACTCCCTGCTGAAGGCAGTAATTAAAGGCCATGTTTTCAGCAGCCCTACAAAAAAAGGCTTGTTTGACTGCAGGAATGGACAAATTGCAGCATATGTAGATAGTGATCCCTGAGATGGCCACCTAAAAAACAGAGACTAAACAGAAATGAGGGAATAAAGGTAAGTATTTATTTGAAGGTACACCCTGGGGAGTCCAGAGGCTACTCCCAAGATGGACCCCAAATGGACTACAGGTCACGAGTTCTTCACACTTGTATGACTTTGGTTCACTTGCATATCAGGATTAATTGTCCAGTTATAATCTCAGTTAATGATGTAACTACCCCAAGTTTTGCCCCCCTCTCAGAGGCTTTTAGTTTACACATTTTGGGGCCTGGTGTCCTTGAGGTGGAAACCTAGAGAGGTCTGTTAGGTCTAACCAGCAGGAGAGAACAGCAGCTAACACGTCACAAGAAACCTCAGAGTTACACACTAGGCAGTACAGGATTTGAAAAATATAAAATTTGAAACCTAAGGCATCAATAGCACCATGGCACAGGTACTGATTTTCCACAGGCACCCAGTGACACTGAGGGCTTATTCTGGGTGAGCTGTTGGAGATGTGGCTGCCTGCATGCCCTGCACTAAAGGCTGCAGCTGTACCTACAGCCCACATCCCACAAGGAAAACTCCCCACACTTCCCTGGCTGCAAGGATGACTATAGTAGGTGGCAGGATTTCAGGACCCCTCTTGCCACATTGAAACAGGAAGAAATTCATTACAGTGAGCATGGTGAGGCACTGGCACAGGTTACCCAGAGAAGCTGTGGATGCCCCATTCCTGGAAGTGTTCCAGGCCAACCTGGATGGGGCTTGGAGCAACCTGGCCTACTGGAAAGTGTCCCTGGCTATTGCAGGGGGTTGAAACAAGATGATCTTTAAGACTTCTTCCAACCCAAACTGTTGTGTGATTCTGTGATTCTTCATTTCTTGAACACAAGACAGCTGTTTCTTCCCACTCTTAGCCTTGGCTGTGTGAGTTCAGCCTTGACTGTGGCTGAACACCAGGAGAGGTTGCTCAGGGAGGTGGTGCTGTCTCCATCCTTGAAGATATTCAGAACCTCAGTGGCCCTAAGCAATGTGCTGTCGGTGCCCTGCCTGTGGCTGCTGCCCTGCTGAAGGCTCACTGCCAGCTCTGTGGCTGTTCCTAGGGCTTATAAGAGAGTGAAGATTACAAACTCTGGGTTTTTCTGACAATAAACAACGTGAGTTTCCACCACCTTTTTTCAAACTGATGGATTTTATGATGACTGTTGATAAACTGCACTTCTTTTGGGGTTGTTGGAAATGCCCTGGCGACTTTTTTCTTCGTGTCCTTGTCAGAAATTTTTTGTTTTCCTTTTCTAGGTAAGCAAGCATAAACATGACTCCCCCCTCTCTGTCTTCAGATTTGGAATAATCAAGTTAATTGCTGACATTCTTTATGACACTTGCAAATTTCAGCCTAAAGACATGTTGAATTTGATGGCTCTGAGCACACTGGGATAGTGCAGAGGCTGGTCCATTCTCAGCTAGACCAAGGTGAAGGCACAGTCAAAAAAGAAAACTTTAAATATTCTGCTACATTTAACTATCTCAACAACCATATGTCTACCACATGGAAAACATTTCGTAAGGTTTCTTAAAGGTTTGTTCAACATTTTGGGCATCTTTCTCTTTTTCTTGCTGAATGAAGACCTCATACTCTCACCTTTCAATTTGATGGAGCTGGAGATTCAGGATAGATACTAATTGTGCAAGACAACATTTATTGAATAACCTGAAGCAGAGAGGTAAGTGATTGTAGACATCTTTATTGTCTGCTATTAATTGGCATACCTGTTGCACAGACCTGTTGGTACCACGGGATGTAACAGTGAAAGATGAAATCATGGTAATTGCAATCTCCCCGCAAGCTATCATTTAATTTACATTTTAATTAATTTATGTTGAAGCAATTAAAGGCATGAAGGAAAGAACGTGCCAGTGTCAATTAAGGACTGTGAGTCAAAGAGAAGAGTTTGGTTCAATACAAAGTTCATATGAAAAATAATGCATTGTAATCTACAGTCCTATGTGACGTTTCTAAGTTCTTTGGAAACTTGAATAAAAGAAAACAAAGTTTTAGAGTCTTGGCCATTTTGAGAGATCACTGGCTTCCTTAGTTTTCAATTGGAGAAACTGAAAGAGAGAGCATTTGAACATGAGTTCTTTGAGCCCAAGGAGAAAACTGCAGTAGATCTGGAAATCAGATCCTGAGCTGTAGAGCAATCCAGGTAAGCATCTTCCTCACAAGAGCATTCTGCCAACTGGCACACAAAAAGGAATTATGAAAGATGTGTTTTTGTGAGTAGGGTGACGCCTTTGCTACACAGATCCCATAGCCTGGCCTTTGGCTGCCCAGCCATTAGGTGTTGTCAGAAAATGGCTGTTACTAATGAGAGTGTTGATAGGTCTTGTGACCTTAGTATTTACTGTTCTCTTTAAATCCCAGATCCTAGGTGCAGAAGCTTCATTTCTTTTTAATTGAAATTTAAAAGAACTTAAATGCATCTTTGAATCACACCCAGTGTGGCATACGTCAACTTTTCCAAGCCACCTCCTCAATTCTGAAAGAGAGATTTGGGACTTTCAGTGTTGCTGCTGTTGCACACCAGATGGGAATGAGCCTGGAGGTTCTGAGCTGCTCTGAGCAGTTGGCTAGAAGTGGCTGCCCCTCAAACAGGGGTACAGCAATGCTGACTTCACCTCTCTGGACGATAGATTGGTTCAGCTCTGATTGCCAAACTGGGGAAAGAAAGGAGCTGGGTTTGCTATCATGGGAAATGCAAACATCTGAGAATTAGGTGGTTTCAAAGCAGCAGCAAACACAGGAAACTACTTACACTGGTGAGGGCACTCAGTCACCAGGAGGTATCAGGCTAAATCTGTGCTGAAGCGCAGCAAAGATATGACAGGAGATGTGTGGTCTTTTCATAGGGAATTCTCTGTTCCCCTGTTCTACTCCTATAAATTGTATAAGGGAGGACACAGAGTAGAAAGCTTTCTGTTTGCTTGATACAGACAGGGATAGCACACAGCCCAGCCTTGGAGGTAATGAAGAGAGAGCTGGCCCCAGAAAGCACTTGTCTCCACTCAGGAAGACACACTGGGCTGGGAAAATCCAGGGAGAAAATCCATCTTTGCAGCAGCAGTCTGAACTGAAAACATCATTTACTTCCATTCTGACTAATTTTGATTCTTCTCTACACCAAAGGGGTTTCTGTTCTCTTCTGCTCACAAAAACTGGCTCTCAAAGTTTGCAGTGCTCAGTGTGGGGGAAAGGACCAAGTGGGTCCCTTCAAGATTTGTCTGATTCATGTCTGTCATGAGAGGCACTGGCACCAGTGCAGACAGGTCTGACAGGTGTGGCTGGGAGCCCCATCAGTGCCAGGCTGCAAGGACACTTGTGCCAGCAGCATGGATGTGGTCAGAGCTGACCTGCACACCCTGTGCATGCTTGCTTGGATACAGCTGCACTCCCTTGGGAAGGCAGCATGTCCTGCTCTCACAGGGGGCTTCCAGAGCCATTGGTGTACGACTTTTCCTGGTTTTCCCCCCTGCACTGTACCTGCAGGGAGCAGGTCTCCATCCTTCCCTGCTGGTCCTTGGCCGGGGCAGGTTGCAGGTCACTTCACCAGAGTTTGCTCCCTGACTCTTCCCAGAGCCCTAGGGGTGCTGTCTCCCTGCCCAGCCACTGCCTGGATAGGGCTTGCTGTGAACCTCCAGGTCATGAGCATTTTCACACCACTATAGCCAGAGGGATGTGGGGTTCTTGAACCAGTCCTGAGTTGAGGAGAGGCTGTTCTTAACTTTCACAGCACGGCGATGCAGAAAGCCGCTAAAACAAGAGACTCCCGGCTGGGGAGGGATGGGGACAGGCAGGAGCTTCCTGCCGGGTTTCAGGTTGCGTCCCTCGGCTGATGGCAGCGCTGGAAAACAGGGGCCGTGGGGGTTTCGGCAGGGACAGCGAGGGCAACCGCAAGGAGCAGCCGGCAATACGATTTTCTTTGTCCTGGAGGGAGGAGGTCGGGTGGAAAAAAACATGAGAGATGGGATGAAAACCAGCGAGGAGAGTAAAGTCCGTGGGCCAAATCTGCCGCAGCTGCCAATGTCATCAACGGCAGGGCTGGCGGGAGCCACCCTTTCCAAACACGGCAGAGGACGTTGGATGCTCTCCCAGAAGCAGGGCTGCAAACCCACCCAGAACGCTCACGACACAGGCAAAGAGAAATATTATTCTCATATTTTAAAAATAAAAAGTCCGATAAGATATCAAGAAAGTGGTGCCGGCTCAGCCCTGCTCCCGCTCCCGGCGGATCCAGCACGTTACTCCCATTTGGGGACAGACACACAGATGTTGCCCCGCGTGTGGCAGTGCAGGTGCCCAGGGAATGAAGAGGATGCTCTCTGCCAGGGACCTGCTGTGAGAGTGAAGGCAGAGTGGGATACATGGAGCCTCTCGGATCCTCCTCCTGCAGAAACAGAGCTGCGGCTTGGCCTCGCTGCAGTGACCGTGAGCTGCCAGCTGCCTGGTGAGCTTTGGCGTGGGGCTGGGGCAGCTCCTCCTGCCAGCGCAGCACTCGCTTCTGACATGGCTCACGTCCTGCTCTGTCCCTCTGGGACAGCCCCAGCACACTCTGCGAGGGACAGGCTGTGCTCCCGAGTCAAGTCAAGCTGGACACAGGGCCTGAGTCTCTGCTTGCACAACCCCTTGTTTCACCCCTGGATTTTAAGCCAGATGGGGACAGACACTGCCAGGCCCTGCACTGCCAGGCTGTGAGATGTAGGAGATGTTCCCAGACCTTCCTCCTCTGCCCCTGCTCTCATGCTGTCCTGCCCATCACCTTCCCAGCTGCCTCTGGAAGGGTCCCTGTGTTTTCCAAGCTCCAGATATTGCTAACACTGACACTTGTTCAAATCTATCCCTGCAGATCATTAACATGGGAGAGCAGTTTAGTGAGGAGAGGTGAAAATTTTATTAACATCCTTTCATGTGGAAATTATACTTCTTCTCCATAGGCTAAGTGATGAAAGAGAACAGCTGTGTCAATAGTCCATAATGGGAGAGAAAAAGAGTGGTTTACAGCTGTATTGGCTCTTAGAGAATGTTCACAGGATTTGTTTGAAGCTGTGTGTGGCTCCAGCATTAAAGTATTGAGGAAGTGGGGGGTACAGGTGTGCTCAGAGCATCCCCCAGCCATTGTAAAGAACATGTAAAACTGAGCAGCAGGAGAGTCCTAAAAGGCGAGGCCAAGGTGTCAATGAAGATCGGAGCTCAGATGCCAACCAAGATTTCCTGACTGGGACTTGTGGAATGCAAAAGGTGCTCATCCCTGCTGCTGAGAAGGTGCTGCTTATGGGGAAAAAGGAGCAGATCAAGGCAGATGTCACTGAAGGAAGATAGACAAATGTCTGGGGAAATCTCATGCAAGAGGTTTATCCTTGTGCTGGCCAGAAGGTTCTGGACCATAAGTACCACTGCAGAGGTAAAGAGCAGTGACTGCTCCGTCCTGCAGGGAATAAATACAGTCTGCAAAAGGGAGCTGAATTCATATCCCCTGCAACTGATTTGTGCAAGTTGAGAAGGATTTTGAAAATAACTGCTTTTTTTTTCCTTTCAGACTTTCAGCTCCATATCTACCATTTTCCCCTCAAATTCTTCTTACCCTTGCAGGAGATATTCCTTTTTATTTACTTCTCCTCCAATTCCAGGGTAATAAGAATTGCTTACATTAGAGTTCAGTTGTTTTTTAACTGCTTTCTTGAGCTGACAAACCTTAGAAGCACTTTTGTAGCTAAAATACTGAAGCTTCACATTTTAGGTAAGTTGGCAGATGCTGCAGAAAGTTTTATTCTGAAATGTAGTGACATCAAATTAAAAACATCATCTCTCTGTCATCTAAATGAATGCTTTTCCATGCAATACCCAGTGTGATTATGCCAGAGAGGGTAGAGAGAAAATATTTCTATGTTCTTTTCAGATTTTTTTGGAAATCCCTGAAGACCCTGATGCCACAAGTTTTGCATGTAGTTTTCTTCATATCTTATGCAGTGAGACTATTTGTTTATCTTAAACGTCCAAAATCTCAAAAATTAAATAGATCTTTCTGTAGAAACATCTGTCTTTCTCCACTGACTTCAAAGAGAATAGTCTGGTGTCACCTGGCATGTCACCATGGGTCAGGGATCGAGCAAAGAAGGTGGAAGGAAGCCCTCCCTGCCCACAGGTGCATCTGAAAACTTTGTTTTGTGTGTCATGTATATTTCATGGAGCAACCTGGAGGAGCACAATTATTTGTTGTGGTAGTTAAGCTGCTCGATGTGTCTTTGGGCAAATGCACACCCCTTCTCTGTGGTCTAGGAGAAAGGCAGAAGCCTTTCAGAACAGAATGGCAGAAATTAAGAAGCTCGTCAAAAATGGCACTTGATTAGCGACCCCCTTCATGCCCTATCCTCTGCATTTGATGTGGGCAATCAGGAGAAGGTGTTGCCAAGGCTACAAGATCTTGTCAGTCTGCCTGCCAGGTCCTCTGTGGCTTCTCTTCTCCCCCTAATTGTGCCCACACGTTCTGTTTAAATACCATCTGCCTCAGCTGCAATTTGCAGAAGTGTCTCAGAGGGCTTTGCTCTTGATTCTCCGATAATCTGCCCTTTGTATGCTAACCCTCTACAAGATGGTCTCGTTACAGGGAAAATACACTTGTCTTTGAAGAACAATGAAATAAGGATGTGAAGTAACAAAAGACAAGCAGGTCAAATCTGAGATCCATGTTGCCTGAGCCAAATTCCCTTGCAGATAATTCCTGTAAACAACTTATGAGCAAGCAGCAAAGCAAGAATTTCTCATAACCACTAAAAGGGCTAATAGAGGACCCAGTCTGTACTGAAGATCTTATCTGCTGCCCATTACTGCTTATATTCTACAAGTGAAACCCTGACTGGTATCAGCAGGACAGTCAGATGGGAAGTAACAGCTTTGCACAGTGATCCACAACAGCAATGTGGATCAAACCAGGTTAGAAACTGGCTGAGTTTCACAGGTTAGATGCTGATTTCTTTCTGCTTTCAGCCTCTCTTTCCACAAGTTTTGTCTATTCTATATAAAAATAAATTTGAGGCGGGCTAGTGGGTTTGATGCTGACATGTAACATTCCTAACACAAAAGGTCTGATCCCAACACCATTAGAAAATTATTTAATAGTAGGACTAGTCCCTTCCCAGCAGGTACACAGTAAGATATTTTTCAGTGTCTAACCATTACCTTTCTTGTAGTGCATTTCTTGTAGCATACAGGAAGAGTAAATAATATCCAAATCAGTGGAATTTATTAATAATTTCAGGTTCCTCCTTCTTGCTCTTGTACTCCTCCAGAAGGTTTAGGAGTATTTTGCTGAGAGCATTGTCTTTGGAAAGGCACACAAGCATTCTGCTCCGGGCTGTCCTGCTAAGGCTACCTTTTATTCAAGCTGCTTGGCTGAAACTTCTAATTATAAGACCCTCTTTTTCTTTTTTTTTTTTTTTTTATTTTGTGGTCCTTTCCTGTTTGGGCTAAAATGTAACATTAAGAGCATTCTGACTGAGACAGGTCAGAATGTACTTACTGTATATCTAAAAATGTTAGCCTAAATAGGAGTTTCTGAGAATAAAGCATAAGAAAGCATAAGTTTTCCCCATTTTGTGAAAGAATGGCAGGAGTGATTTGAAATTTGATGGGTGCCTTTTATCAAGACGTATTTACTCTGTAAAAAAAAAAATCCCCTAAATGAAGCCAAATGAGTGAACTTTCGAATNGCAGCGGCTGTCACCAGGTGACAGAGGCAGCTACGCCTGGGGAAGCAGCTCAGAAGGCAGAATACAAACCGCGAAGGCAGAGAGGCTGTTGGCGTTTTCCCCATCGACGAGCGCGACAGAAACTCTCCCTGAGTTTGCCGGGCAGGTGAGGCTAGCCACCTCACCTTTTTCCTCAGCGGCCAGGCTCCTTTAGAAGCCACGAGGACTGAAAGTCGCGCTGCGTCAAAAAAGCTTTCAGGAATTTCACAGGTGATTTCTTCAAGCCTCTCCTTTCCAAAACCTCTGTGCACTGCAGGGAAGGCCGCCTCAAAACTCAAAGCAGTGTTGCAGTCTCAGTTCCTCACAATCACTTCTGCACATCACCAGAGCTCTGGGTCCAGTCTGGAGCTTCCCTCAAGATCCAGTGGGAGCAAAAGTTTTCTTCAAAAGGAGCCAGCAAAGAGATTTTTCACTTCATGCCTTGTGATGATGTCTTATATCACTTTTTATCCTGCAAACCAAGTGCTGTGCCTTGTGTCAAGTTAAGGCAGCATGGTTAGGGAAAAAGTGGAGCTGCAAGGCTTCTCTTCTGATTTTGACTCTGTCAGCCTGGCAGAATCTTCTCTGCCTCTTGGACTTTCCCACTAGTGATTCCATGGGTCAAGGCAGGAACAGATCCCTGGAAAAGGAGCACATTTCCCCTTGTGTCTGGGAAATGCCTTCACTTGCTCTCGATGTCTCTGCACATTCAGTTGGGTCCCTGATTTATCAGGCGCCTTCATTCCTGTGTGCCCTGGGATTTTTCTCTCAGCTAAGAAGGTGGGAGAATGGTGAGAAGGAGTAATAATGGACAGAAGGTGCTGTGAAAAGGAATAGAGATGAGCAGGAGTCAACTCTCTCACAGACATCTGCATGGATGAGGAGAAGAAGGTGTGAGATCTGTGCAGGAATTTCCAAAGTCCTTACCCTTTGGCGTGGGACTGTAGGTTCAGAGTGAGGTAGAGGAAAAAATCATCTTTGATCATGGGAAGCTCTTAAACCACAGGAAAAACAGAAGAGTTAGAGAGTTAGTTATACAGGAATAAAAGAGTTTCAGGGATCAGGGTTTCATAGGCCTTTGACTGACACCTTTAATGAACACACTTTGCCTCTTCAGGGATGTTGTTTATCAGTGCATTGGACAACAAAGTCTTGAGCTGGATGGAGAACGGCAAACCAGGGAGGAAAAGGGGTCATACAGGGCAGAAGCTGGACACTTCGCCTGAGCACAACCAGGAATGGTGTCCTGACTTCCATCTGGAATCCAGGTCCAGATCTGTCTCAGTGAATAGAGGGGGAAACTGTTCAAAACACACTTAGAGTTGTGATTGGCTCTGGGTTCCCTAAAGCTGTCACAGAAACGAGGCAGGTCGTGGTGCGCTCTTACAGACCTCTCCCCTCCTGGAAGACTGGACAGTCTGGAGCTGACACCTCTCTCCCCTTCAGCACATGACACAGGGGGACCGAGAGGAAATGGGACTGGACCTGAGTGACCCAAGCTTAGTAGGAGTCAAATGCTGGAGAGATGAGTAGAGGGTGGTTTGCTTGCACGCCCAGAGCACAAGGATTTCTGCGCTCGTGGATTCTGCTGGGTGTGCTGAAAGGTCAGCAGTGTTTCAAGCCAACCAGCCAATAGCTATTTTTGGCTCCCATTTTGCAAACACCACATCAGAAACAAAGAGTTATTTTGGTCCATCGGGATTGCTCTGATAACTTTGCTCAGTACAATGTTAAATAACCAAACCCCACAGGAATAACAGCACTGTTTTATAATCCCATATTATCAGATATATAGAGGCACACAGAGGTGGGTGGGTGGAGGGGAGAGCTTAAATCTTTTAACAAGTACAAAGGAAGATTGGTGTTATTAATATCATCACAGTCCACATATTGCAATGATTTGGAGTATTGTGTAGGTGTGCACAGAGGTGTGGATTTTTAAACAAGGGGGTACTTGTCCCAACAGGAGAAAACAGCAATAGCTATTGTCATCCACCACTTTTTAGCAATGCCAGTGCACAGTGTGGCTGGTGGGACAAGGAGCAGCTGAGGCACCTGTGGAGCCCCTCTCCCACACACACGGTCGCCATGGCTTCCTCCACATCTGTGCTGTGGAAACACCTCTCTTACCCATGAAAATTCCGGTGGAAGTGAAGCGTATCGATTTGTGAGTCACTGGTAGCACAGCTACAGCAACAACCGTGGAGAGAAAATCCCACCTGCTTTCTTTCTATGGCTTATGTCACACAAGGCCCCAACAGAATCAGAGTTGCCATTTGCTGAACATTGTATGGACTCAGGAAAGACAGCTCATATACAAAGACCTTGAAAATGTCCCTGCAGAAGACAGATAAAGGCAAGAGAAAAAGTGTTATATTGTCCATCTTAAGCACAGAAAGCTCACAGACCTTGCTTTGCACTTCTCAGATCCAGTGCATTTTTTAAAAAAATTCTATTTAGATGTCAAAGAAACACCTGCATTTTCAAGCACAATCTTCATGGCAGGTGATCACCACATGGAAAAAAAACCTACTCCAAAGTGTCCAGATGGCAGCAGTGAGAAACTGACCTCCTCCAGTAACACAAAGGGGTTCCTCTGAGAGCTGGACACTTGGACACACGTTCCTCTGATTACCTGCCAGCAGTGTGAGGGAGGATGGTGCTGGGTAAGTGTGCTAGTTTAATTGTGACAGTAAGTCACTAAGCCAAGACATCCTGAGCACCAGGCTGGGACAATGGTTCATCTTTTTATTAAGCCCACCTTTCCACCCCTCAGAAGGCTAAAGGGAGATCTCCCTTCTGTCTTGTCTTGTCTAATCAGCAGTGGATGGTTATGGAGAAGAGGCAAACTCTTCTCAGGTGTGTGCAGTGAAAAGGGCACAAGGTAGCAATCACATATTGTAGGAAAGGATGGGACATAAAGAAAAAAGACATCCTCACATGCTAGTTCTGTCCTTCAAGGTGTTCAAGATTCAGTGGGACACAGCCATGAGCAGCCTGCTCTGCCACCAAAGGTAGCCATGCTTGGAGCAGGGTTGGACCAAATAAAGTCTATAGGCTTTATCTATAGATGCCTCCCGATCTTAAATTATTCCACAGTTTTTCTGAGTTGAAAAAGGTCACTGGCATGCTCCCCATCCTGCCTGAGGGGCTGAGTGTCGTCCCCAGGAGGCAGCATCAGGATGAAGCCATTGCTTTCTTGGGGCTCAGCTGTCTGGTGCACACACTGGAATGTGAAGAAGCCTCAGGAGTTTTCGTGTCTGCCTCAGGGATTTGTCCACATTTCCTGCCTCAGATTGCTCTGTAAAGCACTAGGGAGTTGCAAAGCTGCAGATTATTTTCTATACCTTAAAAAGCAAAAAACCTGCTACACTTTGCATGCAACAACAAACAGCTGTTCATCTGCAAAAGGAAAAGAAGGATCCTGAATGCTGCTGCTTAGGGCAGCCATCTGGCAAGTAAATGTGAATTAAAATATATTTTGGACTGAAGATTCACTAGAGCAAGGGTTAAAATCCTGGAGTCTCACTTCCCCTAGTCCCCAGATCTTCCCAGACACCAGTCCCTGAGCCTAGTGTTTCCCAGCTGACCTGGTGGAGGGGAGGCTCTGGGATTCCTTTCCCTGCAGGGCTGCCCCCTGTCAAGTTGGGAAGTGGGGAAGGCTGAGGCAGCCCCAAGAAGGCTCCTGACTGTAAGAGCTGAGCAGAAGCAAACACCCCTTGACACCAGTGTAAGTCATGGGGAGAGGTTGGACCAGGACCACCTCTTTCCTCAGGATTTCCCGTAGCACAACTTGAGCTTCCTGGTGTGTAAGAGGCTGGCTGTGCTAAGCCCTGCTTCCCAAGCTCTGCATCTTCCCCTGTGCCTCCTGGGGAGCTGCTGTGAGCCCTCTGGTGAGCCTGCAGGATGCACAGTGGAGTCTGGCCCCAAGGCTGATGTCCTTGTGTTGGTTTAGCACAGAGGCACTCAGTGACCGGCCCAGCATCGCAGAGTTAGCCTGAAATGGTGACAGACCATGAGTTTCCAAGGCAGTATCACCAACTAAGGCTTTTTGCTCTCCAGATCACATTATCTCTCTGGAAATCTAGCAGCTGGAGTCATGAGACTATCAGAGAATCACAATCAGGGGATTTTCTAAAGGTGGTTCTCAGTCCTTTGTGCAGTAATGACTGAATATGCAGTACCTCTCCTGTTCCCCTGCTGTAAAAAGCAGTTAGGTAGCCCAGATCAACTTGTTTTAAATCTTGCACTTTTAAGCCAAAGTTGTAGAACTTTTAAACACCTGGAGCTGACAATCAGAGCTCAGAGGTCCTTGTGCCTAGACCACCCAGCATTTGCAAATATCTGCACAGATACAGGTGTCTTCAGTTTGGAATGTATTTTGCAAAAGCTGTTCCAATTTCTTGAAACAGGCACTTGTTATCTTGAACATTCACATTCCTGAGCGCTGGCCCCTGTTGAAGTATTCATGTACTTTTTGTCTGTGTGATGGAGAGGCTGCTGTCACTCGGTCAGAAGGAAGATAATATATGCAGTTGCATATTTGGGCTGTTCATCTTCTTGAGTGTTGAACAGACTTCCTAAATGATGCTTCTATCCTTTGTTCAACTTTCAAAACGAATATCCCAAAAAGGTCTGCATTTTCTGCCTCAGAAAGGCTTTCAAAAACAATGAATCAAAAAGGGTGTGATTTTCAAAGAACTTGTATGGGGTATTCATGGCTTTGCTTCTTCCAAGATGATAATCCTGATGTAACCTATAAATTTATTTCGATGCTTGCCTTTAAAACTTAGTTTGTGACTTCTCATGGGAAACAGGGGATGGTAAGGTACAAATCAACCTGTGCTAAATAGAATGAGTAAGACTTCAGGAAGAGAAAGCCAAAGGACTTGCTCTTAGTTGTAGAGTTAAGCTGAGCTCGAACCCAGTGTTAGCATTTCACTCATCTGTGCACACAAGACACTCCAGCATGAGTTCAATGGCACTTTCAGCCAGATGAGCTGACATGAGTAGGAGCAGAGTCAGCTTGCAGAGAAGAGGCAGGCTCATAAACCTTCCTTGGACCACTCCTAGAGTTTTCCACCTGTTCCAAGAAAGACAGATGTTTTCCAGAGACTGTTTGAGGGAAGAGCAAGGTATATTGATTTGGGGCAGCACAAGAGGCTCATTATCTCATGACTCGCACCCAGCCTTGGCTACCTCACATGCAGTGATGGACATCCAGTGTTGATGTGAAAGCAAATCCTGAACAACTCTGCTAGGACAGAGAGAGGGAAAAAAACATTAAACTGCTACTGAGAAACAGCGCCATGTATATTCCTGATTACTTTACATTGAAATATGGCTGCTGACAGGTTATTTTGGTGAAAAGGGCAAGAGCTCGTTGTGTCCCTCACTCTCCTCCCCACTCCACATGGGTGGAGTAGCACTGCAATCGGCTGGAGCCTTTCCACATACAGCAAAAGGCAGGATTAGCAGTGATGTTTTGCAAATACTCCTCTTACTCAAATAACTTATTAACTAAAATGCTCCATTGGGCTGTAATCACTAGAAGGATTGTTTTACTTTATAGTTTCTATGGTGAGAAGTGTGTTTCTGGAAGCTGAGCTGGGTACATTATTTTTCCCTCCAGTTGGAAACCTTGTGTTGAAGAAAGTGGAGATTGTTAGACGTTTTGAAATGTGTTCTTCTGCAAAAATGTTCCCTTTTGAATGACTGATAATAAAAATTAATTTGCATGATGCTACAGGCTGCAGGCTAAATTGCATGGCTGAGTGGTTATTTAGGAGGAGACAGAGTTGCTAAAACTAGATTCAAGTTAGAAAACAAACTGGCATTGCCTGAGTTTGCAGATCAGTGGGTGATCACAGAGCAGAGGAATCGACGAGCTGGTGGCACATGCTGGTCAGTGGTGGGACTGAATGCCATACAATGCAAATCCCAGAATTAAGCACAGAATCATAGAACAATCAGAGCGAGAAGGGACTCATAAGGAACATAGAATCCAGCCCCTGGTTCTGCACAGTACAGCCCCAAGAATCACACCATGCTTCTTAAACTGTGAGGCTTGGGGCCATGACCACTTCCCTGGACCACCTATCCGGTGCCCAACCACCCTCTGGGTGAAGAATCTATTCCCAATATCCAACCTAAATCTCCCCTGACACAGCTTCAGGCCATTCCCTCAGGTCCTGTCACTGGTCACCACAGAGAAGAAATCTGTGCCTGCCTCTCTAGTCTCCCATTTGAGGTGTGTGTGGGCAGAAAAAGGCCAATAATTCAGCTTGAAGGTGTAGGTTTGGTGGCACTCAGGGAGGGCTGAGCACTGGCATCTGCTCAGGGCAGGTAGCAAGGTCATTGCCAGCAGCAGGTCTTGGCTGACCATCACTGCAGCCCCAGGTTTGGCTCCTCAACACTCCCAGCTGTTCATGTCCAACAGAGGCAGCTCTGCCCTGGAAAGGAGTGATGGGTGTTTAGCAACATCAGGCGACTGCTGATTGGAATGTAGAATATTTGAGTTATTTCACTCTTTGTGTATAAAGCTCACTGTCAGCACCAGAAATGCGACACAAAAGCAAATGAAAAAAGGAGAAGAGTCAAGAACTGAAGAGTAACACTCTCTGGTAACTACATGCATGCTTCCACCCATCAGTTTGGAGATGTAATCCCTAAATCATGCCATCCTCACCAGTATGTTTTATGCAAACTGTTGCAGTCTCCAGGAGCTGCAAGTGAAAACACTGTTGTTAAACTCAAATCCTTACATCATGTGTGATTCTTGTCCAATTTGCTAAGCAGCAGTGTAAATAGGCACATTGTGTGGGCATTATTTGGTAGTCTTTTGTGATTTTTAATATTTCTGAAATTCTAGGCACATAAATTGCTGCTTTTTAGTTTGGGATGAAAAGGGAAAAAACAATAGAGATGCCACTTTAACCATCATGTCATCTCAGCACTTTGCTCTTAGCAGGGAACACTTAAAAACTGCTCAGCAACCTTCCTCCTGCCTCAAGGTATCCAAAACCTGCCTGTCTGTGAGGGCACTGTCTCCTGGACAGACCCCACTGATAAGAAATCCCACAGGTGTAAGCAGCTGTGAATGTCGGGTGTAAAAATGCAGAACACTACTGAGGAAAGGTAGATACTCCGATGATAGTAAAGATAGAGGGGCTCAAAATCTGGGGACTGACTGTATAAATCTTGTGTAACTTCAGCTCAGACAGATAAAGTGGCTACGCCTGTGTTTGTGGTGGAACAAGAACCAGAACAGGGGTCTAGGGTCTCCTATAACCCAGCAAGAGGCACTTCTCTCCCTTGGTTAATCCACCTTCTTCTAAATCATTTATGGATGTTTTGAGGCTGCTTATGAAGTTCAGAGGCATTAGGCAGAAGAAGAAAGTGCAGAGAGGCTTTGCATGTGCTGTCAGCCCCCTGGGGTGTGTCCATCTGCTCTCGTGCACTAACGAAGACCTGCTGTGTGATGCCTTTCAGGAAGCTCCAGTCTGCAGGGTCTTTTTCATCAATCTTTAATATGCACTCTGTGTGCTAATCATGTAGGAATTCAGACAGAAACTAGGTTGCTTAGCAAAGATGGGGCATATTTGCCGACTTCTTCTCCAGGCTGTGGGCCAAATCCACCAGCCTCTGGTGCAGGAGGCCAGCTTGGGTTAACATTCCCTTTTGCAATATTCTCCATTTTCCAAAATGGAGAGGGAAACATGTCAGCACTGTAAGGGATCCCATTCTGTGTTTTTTAGTCTTTCCTTTGGTTGAGCTACCTGATCTCTCTAAGAAGACACTTGAAGAAGGTCCTCAGTGGAGGGTCAGCAAAGCTGCCAAGGAATGCACACCAGATGAATGGGGCCACAACCACTTCAAAAGTAAGATCCAGTTACAGTCCAAATATCCAAACTGAGTGTATTACTCATGTAGAATCAGGTCTACAAAGTGACAAGAATTACCTCTGTACATACCTGATCTCTGTAGAACACCAAGTCTGAGGTTCATGAGCACAACTTCACCAGACCTAGCCCAGTAGCATGGACACTGCTGGGGTTGGTTTATGCCTTTGTGATAAAAGTTGAGTATGTGTTAGCTTTTTTCACATTAGACACTGGAGATTCCTGCTCTGTCCTGTATACTGTGTGCAGGGCATTTTGCTTTGAGCTGGTAGCAAACCATAACTCAGAGGATAATGGTGTCCTCTGGAGCAGAGCTGATGGTCACCCTAGGAAAGTTTAGTATTTGATGTTTGGCACCATGTGCTCTGTGGCAGTATGTCTCATTCATTTTGCATGTGTTTAGCTTGTGTAAACTCACTACTCTGCAGTAGTACAGTATTTACAAATCTACCTAGTGTGAGACAACCCCTACAGCATATGCTGCTACAGAAGCTCTGCTTGTGAACACTCCAGGCACGGTCACAATGCAGTGAGAGCTCAGTTCTGCTCTGGTGTAAAGCATGGCCCTTACCCTGCCATCTGCAGTCATGCATCTGCTAAGGGGTCACATCACCTCATGTTAATGGCACAAAATAATTACCTGTGGATTTTTCTTTCTAAGTAAGAGTATTCCACAAGCAGGAAGATTTTGCTAAAATGTAGCAGCATCTGGTTCTCATTTTAGGAATCAACCATTTATCCAATTTTCTGTGAGTAAGACTCAAGAGGTCAAATTACTTCAGGCAAAGAGCTGGTGGATCAGGTTGATTTACATCTCAAGATGCTCTTCATTCTCTCCTTTGGCCACCAGATGTTACAGAACAAGATAAGACAGAGTTTCCAGCATTGATGCAGTATTGCCTGTCTCTTCTCATGTAACCTATGCATTAAGACTCTGTAAGATCCCATCATGGTGTTTTCCCAAGCCTGTAGATGTTTTCTGATTTAGCCAAATCCCCACTTAAGTGCACTCTGTGTATCTAGGTCATTTGCACAACATTTTTATTGTAAATCTGGAATAACAAGCACAGCTCTTGGCAGAGTTCTGTGTGGCAGAAACACTTAATGTCTTTGAATAAATACATGGGAGCTTTCCTGGACAGAAAGAAAAAAAAACATAAAAAAACCAGAACAAATTAGTTAATTTGTCTATAGTTTTTCTGGCAACTCAAGAGTAAGCAGGAGAGATAACTGGAGAGCTGTCGCTGTTACTCTACTTTTAGGCAGCGGTGTTGTGCAGTTCTTGCACCATTTCACCTGCCCCCTCTTGTGTCAGCCCTCCCTTGGTTTGGTCCCGGGCACCTGCAGTGGTGAATGCAGCAAAACCCTGCTGGTTTTGTCCTTGCCAGAGCCAGCTCACCCACAAAGCTGTACTCCCTGTGCAGGCTGTCAAGGGGAGCAGGGCTGCTGGCAGAGGGGAGAGGGGAAATATGCAAAAGGCACCCCAAAAAGGGGCAGGCTCGAGCCTCAGGCAGGGTATGGACCAGGCACACCTGTGAAGGCACAACACTGCAGGCAACTCCTGCTGATTTCCCCCCAGCCATTGTGCTTGCAGAGCAGAACCCACTGCCAAAA
The DNA here is from genome assembly GCA_013396875.1 of Vireo altiloquus. Classification (NCBI taxonomy): domain Eukaryota; kingdom Metazoa; phylum Chordata; class Aves; order Passeriformes; family Vireonidae; genus Vireo; species Vireo altiloquus. The sequence goes on along the minus strand of VZRF01008113.1, from coordinate 631,365 downwards.
GCACTGTGCTCCTGAGGTATCTCCAGTACAAAACAACCAAAAGGGTTGTAGTTGCTACCCCTAAAGAGTTTAAGGTCAAATAACCTGGAAGGAAAGCTTTGGCTTGGTTACGTTAGTGCTTATCATGACCCCAGATGCCAGGTTGTGACAAAATCACCTCTTGCAAAAACAAGGGAATTACATGTCTGGGCTATTTGTGAGTTGAATCAGTTCTTTCCTATTTGCTGGAAAGGGTTGCACACTACACATCTAAGCTGTGTAGTTTGCTGAGTTGTTCACAGAGTGAGGCAGGGCCAGCAGCACTCCTGCCCAAACATGCTGAGGCTCTGCACGTGAGAAGGGCACACATCACTGTTAGAAGCCCAAAAATCTTTGGAGGATGCAATAAAAAGTGATCTGACTCAGTGAGCTGGCCTTGTTTGGGACAGCACCTCAGCATGATAAGCACCCTCTCTTGTTCTGTTTATTTCAATAAATTACTGAGCATTTCTATAAAGCAGGGGTTTAAAACACACTCATTTTATTCCATCTTTCTTCCCATTGACACTCAAACTCATCCCTCAGCTGTAGTGAGCCTTAAGAAATGCGAGCAAATTGAAAGTATTACTATCAGTGGATCTTCAAGCAGGGTTTGTACCCAAAAACCAAAATTTACATTTTTAATAGCTTCCTTTTTATAAAATGCATATGAAAACCATACAGATGATTTCTAGCAGGACAGTGGTTAAAGCTGAGCCAGCAAATAATTCTCTAGTCTTATTTTGAATCAATCTTGGAACAGGTTTTAGCTCTGCATGTACAAACTGGGCCAAAACAAAATGGGTGGAGAAAAAGACACAAGGCCCTTTGTCCTCTCTGGAATTTGTTTAAAACCTCAGGGATGAATAAGGCACTTTATTTAACCCATCTGGCTATAAATAGACAGCAGCACCTTAGCCTCTGTGTGAACTAGGGAATTCAGATGTGCCTCTTCAGTTACAATTGAGAGCACAGCTTCAGTCTCAGATGTGTCCCTGCACTAAAGGGTCATTAAAGGCAACTGAGGGCACCGAGTGTGATCCAAAGGGAGACCTTGGGATGGAAGGAAGGGGCTGAGGCCAGCAAGAGTCAAAAGGGTGCTTTGCTTTTGCTCATCTTTTCTGGTTGCTTGGTGCTTCAAGCAACAAGTCTTCCTGGCGTTTAGCATCCCAAAACCCATCTTAATATTTTTTCTTGTTCCTACTGGAGCAAAATTGGTTTCAGTGCCATAGGAGTGAATGTTCATCCCTGCAGTATCATCCCTCGAGGGTTTCATGATGGAAAAAATACCAAGAGTTGCTCTTTCCCCTGTGCAGACCCTTCACAGGAATGCGAATAGCTCCCACCCTGCCAAGGGATGCCACCCCAGCACCTCCATGCCACACCTCTGGGCCACATCAACCAAAACCAGGATGGACAGAAAAAGCTGAGGTTTAGAGAAACCCCTCTGCAGCAGATCCCAGCCCTTGGGCTCACGAGGAGCGGGAGGCCCCAGCCACATGTGGGTCCTGCTGGGGGACAGGAGTGCCGGTCCCTGGTCATGGCCACTGAGAATCAAAGAAACAACCATTCCACTTGCAGAGCCAGTGCACCCCACAGCTGCATGGAGACCTTTATTGTGTCCAGTTCACTTTGTCCTGCCTCAGCTGTAAATTTTTTGGGGAAAAAAGCTAATTGCTTCCCACTACCCTTTTGAGCTAGGCATTATAGACCAGTACCAGTGACATAGCAGTCGAGTTGCTCCCTTTGATGCCACGTTGTTTATGTTGCTCCATCTCTGTGTTTTTGGTTGCAGTTCTGTACTTGCCAGATTTCACCAGCCTCAAGGTGGATGCACGAAGCTGCCACGGGAAGGCTGAGTTGATGAGAAAGGTGCCTGTGCCATTTCTTCTTGTTGAAGTCATCATCAGTAAATAGCAGACAGTAACAATAGGTTATTCTTAGGTTTCCAGTGCGAGAAATCTGGAGCTTTCTCCAGATCCTGAGTCTGGCTGTATCTCCCAACAGCATCCCAGTTCCAAGGGTTTTCATAGCTTCATCTTCTACTGAATAGTAATGCGTGGGGGTACAGCTGTCAGGGCTATGGAGGACACGTGGGTATGTGACAATACCCAACCTATGTTTCACAAATTAAATGACTAATTCATAAAGAGAATTTGTCACACTCCAGGAGCCATGCGGAAGCTGAATGCTGGCTTGATTGAAAACATCCATTTAATGCCTGGACTCACTGCAATCATGGGCATTTTAAACAGATTTTCTTTGGTGTGTGGGCACAAATCCTCAGGCAGGATAAAAAGACCCTTGTCCTTTCTGATGTAAGGTCTGGGGTCTGAAAGCTGAGCGTGAGCCCCGGGTCCCTGTCCCACCTCCCTAGAGACCCCTGCTCCTCCACTCCTGCCCACTGGGCTCAGGGAGGGTCTCTGCGAGGGAGGCCTGCTAAGGTTAGATGTGAAGTTTTTGGGCTCTTCATGGCAGAAATACTGGAAAAAATGAAGGAAAATATTTTACCAATGTGGGAAACTGCAATTTTTTAATGTTTCAAATTTTTTTTTTTTTTAAGAGGGAAAAACAAAAAAATTGTTAAAACTCTATTTTCCAGAACTGAGTGAATTTGAAGTATGGATAGTTACTGTCTCTGAAATGAAAGCCATCTGTTTTAAAAGATAGAGGGAAGAAGGGTGTCTTGCTCTAATTTGTGGTGGAAGCAGTGCATATGACATAAGCTTTTATAACATGAAAGTGAGGGATCTGCTGTTTGTTATGGGAGTCATGGCCCTCTGTGGCTGTCAGGCATTACCTTTCTCCCAAAAGGATTCACAAAAATACTGGAATTTTAAAAAGTTTTAGATTTTTTTTTAAATATGGTAAAAACACAAATTAGGCTTGATTTAATTTAGACAATATATTTTACAGTTTGGAAAAGTCAGTTTTCATCTCTTACTAGGCATTTGAATAAAAGCTAATTTCACTGAAAATGGTACTTGCTTCTTTAGACCAGAGTGTCAAGCAGAACACATCTAAAAGAAAAACACTAAGCAGATGTCTGATTAAAAATAAATTGAAAATGTCTCATGTCAATGGAGTAACCTGCAAATCCAGTGGATATGTTTAAAATACAAATGTCAGAAGCAAGACAACAGTGTTCCCACACTCATCCTATTTAATTAATTACAGATAAACTTCCTCTGCCTTCAGACTCAAGGAAAGAGAACAGTCAGGACTCTGCACCGATCTCACACCAACGTTAAGATCAGCACCAGGTGAAACTGCAGCCCCTGGAGCGATCAGGTAGCACCTGTTGCATCCTTATGTGGCTGAACACCACGCAGGAAAACCCCAGATGGAAAGACAGCTCCCAGGGAGGTGAGGAGACAGCAGCGTCAGTCCCTCTGCCATCCCACCCTCAGAGTAATGTATGCCTGGACATGAGATTTTCCATGCATGGTGCATGGAAACTCCAGTCCTGAGTGACATAAAGCATCAGGTTTGCAAGCAGTGTCGAAGCTGGCTCACTGCCCCAGCCTGGGACACAGCAAATTCCCCCTGCCGTGCCACCACTGCCCAGCAGGCACAGACATACAGTGGCAGGGAACTGGCCTGGACCCCAAGGAATGCTTTGGCATGCTGATTTACCCATCTCAGAGGGCAGCAGCAGCTGCTTTTGAGCTGGGTAAAGAAGATGCAGCTTCACCCTCCAGTCATCTTGTCCTTTGCTTTTTGGCAACTCGACGTTTTGGGAAAAAACTGGTTGTTCACTGGCAGACTATCTCTGCCTCTCATCTTCTCTGCCACATGACCCTGCTCTCTCTGCACAGGGTGTAGGTTTCCAGTAATGTGAGTTCCTGCTGGGCTCCACAATCGCCTTTCCAGAAAACGTTAAAAATGTGCATCACATTAAAAGGTGGATGAAGATGAGCCAACGAGCTCTGGCAGCACAGCAAGGCAGGGCACCAGAGGGGCGAGCAGGGCAGAGAGGAAATCCTGAAACAGAAGCAGGCAGAAGCTGCCTGGTCAAGGAAGGGCTCGAAGGAAAGAGATGGCAATGGCAGCTGTCACTGATGTAAATCTGAATGTATCTGTGTAGGAGCATGTGGTTTGGAGGGCCTGGGTGAGGATTTGCATGGAGCAAAGGTAGCCCTAGAGCAGGCTGCATTCCCTGTATTAGTGGTGGGACACACACACCCCACCACATATAACCCTTTCTATGTTTAAACAAAGACACTGGGGATACACTGCTTCCAATCAGTTCAGTATAGGCATTTAATAGGCTAAATGGTGTAATACATCTACAGGACATACATTAGTCGAGTATTATGTACAGGTGGCATTTTACAAAATTAGAAAGAACTGAAAGAGAGCAAAATTCAACAATGTCTTACTCCATAAAACTTCCTTTCTGCACTACATGAAATATTCTACAAGCTAGACTAGAAAAATATGACTGAATGTCTTCTTTTTCTTTTTAGTTTCTACAAAGCTTTTAATCCAGAAAAAAATACAAAACAACTATTGAGTTTTTTAGAGGGACAACACTTGCACACAGACAAAGTAAGTGGACATTCATAGACCTGCAAGTTGAATAAATAGGGCTTGTTTGTATAAAACAATTTTCTCTCTATCATGCTCTCCTGTTTTAGGGCCTCTGGCCCATGGTCAGAAAAATAAAAATGGGAGGAGGAGTTTGGCTTTGCATGGTTGTTAAACTGAGGCCACACAGTTTAGGAGAAAGCTTTAGCTTGAAGCAACCATTTACTTCAGGAAAAATACTTCAGGGGAGCAGCGCAAAAGAGGAGAAAGGAAAGAGAGGAGTAATTAGGCTGGAAGAAGGAAATCTGGGATTTCTATACCAGCTGCAGCCTTATGTACAAGGATGAAAAAAGTAGTGGTGCTAGCGTGGTATTTTTTCAGGGTGTATGTAGAACTTAGTTGTTTCTTTGGGAAACATATTTAGGGAAGTGCCATTGACCTCAGGTGGAAATAGGATAAGGGCCATCCAGAGCAGGAAGGGAGGGAGCGTCTGAAAGCAGATAGAGAGCACAGAAAATTGGGGGAAGTGTTTCAAACAACTGTTTTTCCTTTTATAAAGCAAAAAGCAAATTAAGTGATACATCTAATGTCATTCCTCACAGAGCTGGGCAGACACAGATTGGAAGGAAATCACACAGCTAAAAATATGTCGTCACTGCTGTTGTTTTCTCCCCAGAGCTTTGTAAAACTTCTTGACAGTCGATGCAAAAGCAGCATTTAAAGAGCACCTCCTATCAGCCCAGCTGCCTCGCCAGCACAGCTCTCCTCCTGCCACTGTGGGTCCAAGCAGGGGACCTCCCTCCCCTCACTGCTCGAGTGCCAACATGCAGCTCCAGCTTGTTCTTACTTCACTGGCCTTACCAGAAAACTGTCACCAGTGAAGGGGGTGACAGGGACAGCAGCCAGATTTAGGAGGTGCTCTTGAAACCTTCAGTCACTCTGGTGAAATTTGGTGCTCTCACCAGAATCCCACTCACCCAACAAAGTAATTCTAAGAGTGTAGGCAAGAAAGTCTACATCAAGAAGGCAAAACAGATTGTTATATAGATTGAGAGAGCAAAGATTAAGTATCACATTATACTGTACTACACTATAAAAAGGGTCCTAGATCCCAAACACCCCAAATAATGACCTATAGTTTTGTACATAAATTAATGTTGATTTGAAGTAAAATAGTCTCTTTCCTTTGTAATAAACATTCATTGCACAGAATTCTTTGTAAGTAAATATATTAAATTTGGTTGCTAAGAAGGTATAAACTTATTAATACATCTGGCCAGTAAATTTTATCGACCATCACACAATTAAAAGTTGCTGTTAGCGAAAATTATTACTGGAGAAAAGAAAGCACTTAGAAGTCAACTTAGGAGTTAATGCTGGAAGAAATCCTGTTATTTCGCTCCACCTACAGCGAGCAGCTTCTTCTGGATGCAACATTAATTGCAAGTACAGACCCCATCCAGCCCTGCAGAGATGGAGAAAGCCAGCTTTGCAACTCATGGGACACTCCTCACTGACACAGTCACACCCCTCTGAGTAGGGACAGTATCCACCCCACCAGCCCATCCAAGGGGTCGTGGCTTGGGCTGAGAGCAGTGCTTCTCCTGGGACAGTGGGAGGGAGTCTCCGGGAGGTCCATGTGTAGGAAGGGATTCACTCATGTCAAAATGACCCCCAAATTCCCAAGAAAAATCCACTGGAGGGCAGAGGTGTCCAGAGACAGCTTGTCCCACCATGAGCTCTGGGCTCCAGGAGGTGACAGTGCTACCAAAGCTGAGGGGGCCGTGATGCAGGTGAGGAGGGCACCCCTTGGCACATGTGTTCCTGCCAGCAGTGCCAACTTGGGCAGGAGGGAGGCAGGTGTTTGTTCTTCCACCACGGCTCTCCTGCACCCCTCCTACTGCAGGTGGCTCAGGGCAAACCTGGAGCCAGGCAAAACGGAGGACAGGTTTGGGATGGGCTGTGGAGCTCCTGCCACCTACCCCCTACCACCACCAGCTCAGGGCAAGGGAGGAGCAGCTGCGCCTCTGCACCTACGTTATACACCAAACATACCAAAGAAGTAATGTCACAACATCTCTATTAACAAGGTGGGACAAAGCCAGCCCCGGGGGAAGCAGGAGCCATCTCACTGGCTTTAGGGGCAAGAAATGCACCCCACACTATGGCTGGACCTGGCCTGCAGCCTGCACGAACAGCATGATCCACCCAACCAAGCCCAACACAGACAGCCTCACTCCACAAACACCAGCGACCAGCTCATCGCCTCGTCAAGGTACAGAGAGAAAGCGCTTCCAAAAGGCATCAGCCTTGCTGAAAAGGCAGCGAAGGAAAGGCTGGTTCGTCCAAATATGCACAGGTTAGCCAAAGGGAGAGAAGTGCTCTGGGCTGCCCCAGGGCGGCAGCCTGGAGGCAAACCTTGCCCTTGCATCTCCATACAAAAGTTACAAAATCAACTGGTGACATTATATTACATCTATTGTCCATAATATCACAGTGCTAGTTTTAAATGGCTAAAAAAAGAAATTTTTAGATTTAAGACATTCCTCCTGTAGAAACGCAACCCCTTTGTCCTGATGTTGATACCTGAAAGCAGCCTTTCTTGCAAAAGATAAACCAATGAAATGCACTAATTAAAATTAGGAGCATCTTTTCCTCGACAGCCTTATATTTCCTAACACATCCCATTGTTTCCCAAAGGGAAATTAAACAAATAATATAAATCCCAGCCTGAAAATCAAAATGTTAGAAGAACAGTTCTAAAGCCCAGACGCTTCTTACCAGGTACTAACTAAATAAAACCCTTGCAGATTTAAATACAGATTACTTTGACATGTCTTCAGAGTGTGTTAGCTTTCCAACAAAATTCACAATGAAGTTTCACTTCTGATGCCATGGAGTTCCTACTCATTCTCTTCAGTTCTGCTTTCCAGAGTATCTGTACTGTCTTCCACTTCTTGAGCTGGATGTGCTAAGGTATCTGCAAAGAAACAGCTTGTCAGTATTTATTTCCTCAAATGGGTGCAGCCCTTGTTTGGTTCCCTGCTCCACCCAGCAGCTGATCTATTAGGGTGATCAGACCTGATAAGAGAAATCTTCTCTGCTTGCAAACCGATAGTTAAACCTGGAGTAGGGAATTCTGAGTGCATCACAGTCTGATTTTACAGGGAACCTGAGACCTCAGGTCAGATATTAGTGAGATGAGGTGATCCCTATGGACAGCCATTGTCATGGGAAGGGTACCTGGTCTCTGAAATATGCTTAAGCTGTCAGGCCTGAACACATAATGAGTCTAAATCAAGGCACAAAACCAACAAGGAAACCACAAAATGTAACCTGGAAGTCAGGAAATAGATTTGGTTCATATTTCTTCTTGAATGATCAAACCCTGTGGTTGTCACCACCCAGAAATGCTAACTGGAACAGTGAGTGATTTTACACTTCAAGACCATTTGTCATCGCCCCTTTGAAGGGAAGGGGAGGTGCATCTTACACCCTGTCCTGGCTGCTGTGTCTGGGCGTTTGGGTGGCAAATGCTGGTGCACTGAAATGGAAACCAGGTCACTCAATAAAAGGACAGGATTGAGATGAAAAAAAGGAAATAAATAGACCAGTTCCTCACTGGAGCACTTCCTGTGAAAGCTACACTTGGACAAGGTCTTACCTTTAATGGTATTTACCCCACAGTGATGCTGCTAGTCAGGGGTACGTATTTGGGAGTTCCTGCTGCACCAACACACCCCTGAAACACCAGGATGCTTTTAAAATGTGCAGCTGTGGAACACTTTACTTCTAGGCTGCTATTGACCAGGACTACTGCTCCTGAGAACGACCTGCTAATGTGCAGTCCACTGGCTGCTTGTTGGCCATGTGAGCAATTGACACAGATGAAAACACCATTACTCAAAAACTACAAGGAAATTTTCAATCCATGGGACTCCACTGCAGATGTTTTCTGGGCGCTTTCAAGTGCCTACAGTTGTTTGGCCCACTGTTAACTTCAGTGCACAGTATGGTATAAAACATCTGTTTTCCTATGGAGAACAAAGATGAAAATTACTCATTCAGACCTTCCAGATCCATCTGCTGCTGCTGTTGCTGGACACAGACTCTTTGGTCACCATGAAGACCCTTGTCCTCCGCTGACTTGAGGTCCTCAGGAGGCCAGCGCAGCTCCCCGCTCTCCACCTCCCCAGACTCGGTCGGCTCCACCACGATCGAAGGCAGTCTTTTGGACAGCTTGGGGTACTTCTCACGTGAGTCTGGGAAGGCCTGGGGAGACATTTGGGGAACATACATCAAAGCTTTGCGCAGGGATGTACATTCAGAGCAAGCAGAGTATTTCCTTCCCACATCTGACATGCACTCGCATGTCCATTAAAAAATCCTCTTCCAGCTGGCACAGAAGAACAGCCCTGCACCAGGAGGATTTCAAAAGCAGCTGAACCCATCTCCTTGCCAGCCAAGCGTGGTGCAGGGGGGCTGTAGGTGTCAGCACACTCTCCCCTGCATGTGCTGGCCTTTCCTGAGCAAAGAACCCACTTTGCTTGCCAGTGTGTTGAGGAGATGATTGCCTTAACTTGTGTGATCTGACATGAGCAGTGAAAATGGAAACTTGGGAGACAAAATTTGTTATGCTGCCAAACACTCCTGTTTCAGTTCTGGTGGGGTTTTGGGACAGAGAAGTCATTGCTGTAAGGCTAAGCTAAATGGCTGCTGCAGCCCTTACAGCTGCTGTCCTTCTGCTCTGATATGATACTCATGTTTTCTTGCAGCAACAGTTTATTAAGAAGCCACCATTATGCAGAGGTATTTTCTGCGATGTGAAACACTGTATTTTATGATGCATTCATGCAGAACAGGTAGCCCCAGAGAACATTTTTACACAGAGGATAGTGCCAGCTATTTATTTTCATTTGTCACATTGAAGCTGCAGGTCAAACACTACACAGTGGTTAGAGCTTGAAGCTGAACTAGGGCTTTTTAGTGAAGGATGTTGTAACACGTAAAAGTGCTTTCCTGTTTTCAACATAGCTGGATCATTTAAATCTCTCAGGGTACTTTGTTTTGAATCGGCTTTTTTCTGGTGGCTTTTTTTTTTTTCTGGAGGAAAAATCATTCCAGCTCCTCCAGGACATTACCGTAAGAAACTCTGTTGCTGCTTCACTGAAACCTTGTCTCCTGGATTCTCCAACTTCCATATACCTTCACTAACAAGCTACAATTCCCTCTGTGCTAGCTGAGTTTTACTTTTATTTCATCACATTTCATTTCTAACAATAAAATCAAGGTGCATGTGAGGGGACTGAACCAGGACCTGAGAGCAAGAATGATCCCAGTTTAACTTCAGACATTGCCACAGGTTTGCCGTATGCTGCTGGGAACCTCCCCACCCATCTGCACCATGTTCACCACTGAATCAGGGTCTCTGCTTGACCAAGCCCTGCTGGTTATGTGAGCCAGTCTCAGCACAGCTCCTGCTGTGAGCACAGGCAGAAAAACACAGATATTCCCTAACCACCATAAAGGTGGGCACAACCCCCAGGACATTGACAGGGGTCTGGGGGTGTCATAACCACTGGAAGTGTTTGCTCCATGGCTTTTGAAACCTTCCTTCATCTCAGCAGCTGCACTCCCTAAGAGCTGAGGGTTCAGCTGTCCTGCTTGGAACCAGAGCTGGTATGGGGAGGCAAGATCTCGGGAAGGGCTGTGCATCTAGGAAGCAGCAAGCGCATTTTTAACATTGCTGAGATGCCAGTATTAACTTCTGAAGAAAGGGAAGGACAATAAACCTCATCCTCACACCTTTGCTCCCCATGGTAGTGTCACAGGGATTCAATACTTTTTGCAAATCTATACAAAGGTGAGAAATACTGCATATTGTTGTGTCATAAAATGAGACACAATTAGTAAAAAAAAATTCCTTTGTGAGAAAGCCCCTTCAGTACAATTAGACCAAGTGAACCACTGAAGGGAAACCTTTCTGATGCCACCTGGTACCGTACCCACAGTTTGTAACTCATCCTGACCAAGCAAGGCTGCTTATGCTGCCTATCAGAAAAGAGACGCCCAACTTCCCATTGCACAAACTTCTCCTGAGCTGCTTATAATTCGGAAAGACATTTCTATGGTAGCTGTCTTGACTGGAGGAATTTTTAAGAAGTGGCTAATACAATCCTGCTACTTGGAAACCAAATATGAGACAAGGTTTCCTTAGGCAGGACAGGCCCACAGACCCCCTGAGCAGCAGTGCCCTCCTCTGCAGACCCACGGTGGAGCCCAGCTCCCTGAGCCTCACAGCTCAGCAGGTAGAAAATAGCTGTAAAATTGTCAGCAAATTGCTGTATTTTCTCGCATGGCTGCACAGGCAGGTGACAGTGACCTCTTCCCTGGCTGCTGTGCAGCCTGCTGGGGTAGCAGAGGGCTGCATGACAGCCACCCCATCCCCAAGCCTGCTGGCAACCCCTGGATGGGCAATTCAATACAACAAAATTCTGCTTTTTCATCTGCTTTCTGAAGCCTGAGGAAATGACTCGGAGAGATCTAAAGGTGTGCTGAGAGACTATTATTACAGCTGCAAGAAAATTTAGGAAAGGCACCTGTGTGGCCTCAGCTGTGACTATTTTTGTGTCATTCTCATATGGTCTTTTCTCACACCAACCATATAATTTTTTTTTCCACAGAGCCCAGTATTTACCATGTCCTTCCAGGAATGAGTCAGGACTGGCAGGAAGCAGAGCTGCCTGTTGGGCCTTGCTGTGTTTTTCTGCAGAAGCTGGAGCGTGTGATGAGTGGGCAGGAGACTGCAGGAAGAGAAGGACCGGTCTCCTGGACAGAGTGCTTGGAAGTTGCTGGAAGAAACCTAGTTTTCCCACTGAGTCACTGAGTTTGTGCTACATCTCATTTCTGTTTGGTTTTTTTTGCCTCAGGTGGCTATCACTAAAATGTGGATGGTAGCACCTTCTCCCAGAAGGGAAAGGTAAAAGAGCTGGGGGAAAAACTTTGGAGCATATGATCAGAGACACCATAGAACAGCCCTAAATACACAGGTGGAACTGGAGCTGGGACAGAGCTTCGGCAGCACACACTAATACAACACTGAAAACCCAGAACTTGGTGAAGAAGAAAAAGAATATTGAAAATGTGCTCCTTGAGTGAGCAGCATCCATCCTGTGCAGTCTCTAAGGCACAGGAAAGCCCACAGTACACTCTTTAAATGCACAAAGCCTTTCATTACACGCACAAGTGATCCAAAAGGAATTTGCAAAATTTCTGTTCCAATTTCCCTGGCTTCCAAACACTTGATTTTCACCTGGAACAGGCTGCTCCTAGAGTAGTTCTCTGAGCGTTACATGTTACACATTGTGTTGAGAGGCAGATCAGGTCCACCAGGACACATTACCTGGTAGTGACACAGAGTCACGAGTACAAACTGCGACGTGGGGGCTGCCACAAGGGGGGCTTGGGACATCGTGATCCCTCCTGCTGGAATGAGCACCACATGTGGGTGGCTGAGTGGGTGTGTGGAACTGCCTGGAGACAGAAAATGCTCTTGCACCTGCCAGCAAATGTCCCTGACCAGTGGTGCTGCTATGATGCCACAGCCATTTCTGCCAATTACCCAATCATTTCAAATGGTCTCTGTTCTAAAAAGGGAGCTTCCTCTGAGCCTAAGGAAACTCAGTTGATTTCAAGGGTGTCTGCATAAAAGCTTGGCACAGCACTGGCTGGATGTCTTCATCGCTCAGTAGCTGCTCAGATCTGAACCCTGGGTGACAAACAGCCTCTTTGCCCACATCCCTGCAGGATCTGGGCACTGCTGTCACCGTGCCCTGCAGACCTGGCACCCCACAAAACACTTCAGCCAAACTCTTACCTTTTAAATAAAACCCATGTAGGATCAAATACGTGTTTCAGGGGTTGTTCTTCTGGCAGCAGTGCTCTGCAATTCAACATCTACCCAAAGGACAGTTACTGGTTGCATTAAATCACTTTTGATAAGCAACTTAGGACACTTCCCAGTTCTGCTGAAGTTACCTGACTTGAAGGGCCTCCTTCTTCCTCAGGAGTCTGGCTGAGCGCGAATTCCTCCATCACCGGCTCTCGGGTGTTCATCACCTCTGTCATGCTGTGAATATTAGAACAGAATGGGACACCTCAGCTCTGAGCTTTAGCCCCACAGCTAATTTAACAAAAGGTATTGGCTTTTCATATTGGTTAAAATAATTGTGTTACACTGTCCTTCCTGAACAGTCCAAGAAATGTTTCCTTAGCCTCCAAGCCAACTGCTACTGCAGCATATTGTGATGCTGAGCAGGGCATCGACCCCAGCTGCCCCTGGAACAGCAGAGAGGACCCCCACAGAGTCCCAGAGCCATCAGGTGGAAACTGGAGTCCTCCAATGTTATCAGCAGTCAGTTTATGACTGATATATGAGCTCAGAAATTGCATCTGTTGACCAAAAAAAGTTACTAGTGGATATATCAGCCTTGAATTAAATTCTTATTCTGATTCTTTGTAATATATTCAATATTTGCTCTTCCAGATGTCTCTTCCATTTAGTCATGAGCCAGCACTTCTTTTTAAGCTGTTAATTCCAGACACACCAGCTGTATTGGTGTCTAAGGACCAGATTTTCAGTAGTCTTTACTTGCCTGAGTGTTCAGAGAGGTGTTGAGTGGGACCTTCAAACGCATCAGGGACTGTTTGGCACCTAAATCTCATTTAAATCAGGGACTTAGGAACCTAAACTGCTTAAGTGCCCAGCAAGCATCACCCTGTGCCATTTGGCAGCCAAGGCACTCCAGTGCTGGCCCCTGGAGCTGGCCTGGTTCTGCTGGGCATTGCAGCATTCCAGAGCAGAGACAGAGCTGGCTGCAGCCCTTGCTGCACAGCTCAGCCCAGCCCGCAGCCAGGGCCTGGACGTCTCTACGGCACTGGGATTTTCCTCACATCTGCCATTTACAGATACAGCATTCCACCAAAAAATCTGGGGATGCCTGCAATCTCCAGAATGCATATTAAGTGTGCAGGAGCAAACAGAGCCTGACCCACTGTGAGCTGAAGGGACCATGTTCATTTTAAATGTTGGTACCTCAGCCCTGGAGAGATCTGGTGTGAGGCTTTCACTCTCTTTAGCTGGCATTCATCAGGTAGTGCAGTTAGTGGCTGCTGGAGCCTCCTGCAGCACACAGAATGTAGGCATCATCCATTAGGCTGCTACAGCAGCCTACAGCAAACACCTGCCACAGCAAACACTCCTTTAGGCACGACTAAACGCTGCCATTAATTCTGGTCCTGCTGCACACACAAAAGCCTTCTTTGTAAAGGCTGCACCTACTGAGAAATGCCAACTAAAACATCTTAACGATAGCTTGTTTCAGGCTTACATTACCAATTACCCCACAGAACTAAATTTTACAATATCTGCAATTACTACGAAACTCTTCACAATGACTTTAATTAGCTGTAGCACGGAGCAGCATGATAGTGCAGAGACTTTCACTCCCACTGCATCACACTGAAGAAGAAGTACAGCAGAACCATGGGACACTTGAGCTCAGCAGTGGACCAGGACCCAAGCCTGTAGGCATCTGTCAACTTAGGGAAAAGCTCTGAAGAGTTAGTCTTGGACCCAACCAACACTAAATTAATTCACATGCTTCCTGGTACGTACACAGAACAGGAGAGCAGAACCAGGCTCTGAAACCCAGCAAAAGGCAAAACAAAACCCCCAGTGGGAGCACCCCGTGGCTTACACAGCCTGAATCCTCACAGAGCCACGGCACAGTAGAAGAGGGACAGATTCTGCCTGCTAGGAAGAGTGTTTTGAGCTCCCAGCCCTCACTTGGACCTGTGTCACTCCCCAGGGACAGCACAAACCACCTAATCAGTAAAATACATAGATATTCCTGCAGCATCCAGCAGGCCATACCACTGGGCACCTGTGGACAACAGCACTGAGGGAGCGGTGAGCTGGAAATGGGAGACCCCTTCCAACAGTGGTGACTGTGGGCCCTGCTCTGTCAGCTGTTCCTGCCACCTGAGACAGAACTTTAGAGATGTGCCCCTGGACCAAAAGGAAAGTAGCACTCCCTCTGATATCTGCTCCCTCTGATCACCCTTGGTGCTCATTCCATTGCTGCCTTTTTTCCCCACTCTGGTCCCAGTCTCTTCCTTGCTCCCAGAGGGACTCTTCGCACCCCTCCTGCTGCCCCTCTAGGAATGACCGCACTAGGCAATAGCAGGACCATGCTCTCCCAGCCCAAATCTTTGGGAAAAGTTGTTTTTCAGGGCTTTCACACCCTGCGTTAGCCAGACCCAGCTGTGAGCCTGGAGGAGCACTGCGCCCATCACTATGAGCATGTCCAAGATGAACATCTTTCTTCTGGCATCCTTTTTGGGGTTCAGCACCCCATGCCTGGATTGCAGGGAAAAGGAAATCAGAAAGTGTGTGACTAGATGGAAATAATCTTGGAGGGTTTATGTGGGGCTGGTATTTATGAAGTCTTAGTCTTGACAACCACAGATGAGCCATGCCCCACTCTGTGTGTCCTGGGGGCTGTCCCTGTTAGCCAGCAGCAGACTCCTGCAGTCACTCATAGCTGGTTGGTTTATTTTAGCAGCCATTCAATACATAGCAAACATTTAAAATATTTCTCTATCCTTGTTCCATGGGAAATTAGAGATATACATCCACACATGCACTGTCATATGTGTCATATGAGCTCAAAGATGTTAAGACCTCACAAAATTCTATTATTGAGCAATAATGGGCTCCGTGCTTCCCTAAGACCACATTATACCCTGCAGATTATTTGTAAATGACAGAGACAAATGATTTGGGCTAGAAAAATGGTGACAGTCCTGCCAGTGCTACAGCAGATGCCTCAGTGAATCGCCTCCCAGGCTGTTGAAGCCCAGGCCATTTCAGAAAATCTGTGCAACTTAAGGCTTTGATTGAATAGGATGGCAGAAGTGATTGTACTTGATGTGTTTCAGAATAGAATATGGGGCCATGCAATTGGCAAAATAATTAGGCTTTAACTGGAATAGATTAATTATTCCCAGTCTCCACTTCGAAACAGTGAAGGAAAGCAGAAGAATCTACATGGGCTGTGAAAGCAGTGATGTTTCTAACAAGCTGAACTAGGTCTTTAACACAAAAAATAACTAGATGTAAAATAATTGAGAATGCCACTGTAAATCAGTTCACTGAAACATCAAAATCACCTGTAGGACATCACTGAGTTGTTTATAAAGCCATATAATCTGAACAACAGGGTTGGTGGTGCTGCTTAGGGCTTTTTAGACTGTGCTAAGATTTATGTACAGGAGATTTTTTTACTTTTCAGTCAGTGTTGATGGAAAATATTAAGACACTTTTAGTGTTGCTTTTATGAGATATACTGACATACAACACAAAAGTGGCTGATACAAACAATTATAAGAACTACAGCTCTTTAATTGAGTCTTGCGTTCATTTTATGTACGGTAGATGCTGGTATCACCAATGACATACAGTAGCCATAGTGATGCAAAACAAGGCAATAAATAGCATTTACAAACAAAGGATAAATTCTGTTCTGGTGGATGAGTCATCTACTCTAAACCTTAAAATTCTTGTGTCAGTGAATTAAGAGATACATTACTTCCCCTAGGTTTAATTAAGCACAGGTATAAAAACTTGGGGGGGAGGCAAAATCTGTTCTTGCATTTCTGTGAGAAAACTACATTTAGAGAAGATTATCTTAAATGCAGTGCTAAAGTGCTACAGTCGCAGGACCACACTATGCTGATCTTTTTCCAGAGGCATGGAGCAAAAGCACAGATCACTTTCTGCTGCTTTAGTGATGGCACTAACAAGGTCGGTAACATACAGAGCAATATACAGCCTGACAAGTGCTAAACCACCTCCCATGAGAAAGGCCTCAGCAACAATGCACAGATTTTTATTTTAGGTTTTGAACAGAGGGCAAAACTGACCTGTGAAATTCATGGGGGAAAAACAGTATCTGAATGAAGACCAGCTTCAGGACTCAAAAATGTGCAGCACTTATGGAAAATAGGCAGGTTGTATGACGCAAGGAAGTATTTCCTTAAGGACAGGGGCACGAACACGTTTTATGGGACAAGCTATAAGAGGGAAGAGCTGTTACCTGAAGCAAGGATCAGTCTGGGGGATTCTCAGACATGCACTGAACTGAGGCCTGATCCTGCTCTCACCTCCCCAGCCAGGACAGGCAGCAAAGGGGACACCAGGCGAGAGCATGAGGCTGTGTGGAGGGCAAGCAGCAAGCACAAGGCAATGACAGAAGACAGCACGTTACCTTCAATCACATCAACGGGTGTCACTTCCAAACACTGTCCTTGCTGCAGGCGTCGGCGTCGCTGATGAAGCGCTATGCAAACTCAGTCAAATCCTAGAGGTGCCTGCAAGAGACAACACAGCATTCAGAGCTTGTGACCAACGGGACAACATTGGCAGGCACTGGTGTGAAAGAGTTCTGCCGAAAGCTTGCTGCAGAAACTGCCACAGTGAAGGTCTGTATCATTGCCTGTGCGAGATGGGATTTGATCTCGCTAAGGATCAAGCTCATAGAGCAGCTTGAGAATTACTGAGGCAATTAATGTACTAAAGCCACCTAAAGCTCTCAGCTGAAACACCTCACATTCACATCACTATTTGTGATGCTAAACCTTATTCCTTAGTGTGAGTTACACAAAAACTGCTGAAACTGGGATGCTCAGAAATCCTCCCATACTGAAATTGTATTGATAGTTGGAAAACTGGAAAATAAAAATGTATTCCCTTATTTGGCAAGATCAGTTTGTTTAGTGAGACACGGTTCTACCGATCAAGACACAAAGAAGACAGCATACGCTCAAAGAAGGATCCGTTAACATTGCATTACTGCACGATTCTTTCAGAAGTCAGAGGGAAAGTGATTTTTTGAAAGATCTACTCCAATTTCAAGGTAATACTTTGACTGGTATCAGGACAGGGAGCCTGCTGAGTAGAGGTGAGGATCCTACCATTTCAAAGTGTGAATCACTGATTTCTGATGACTTCTCTGTCAGAAAGCCTTAGCTGATGAGCCTCAGGAGTTACAGTGCGTAAATACAGTCAGTATCTAGGCCAGAGATGATTTTCTGAGAAATTTGTTTAGCCCTACAGCTTTCCAAATATATATTCATGCCAGCCACAGCTATTTCCTTGGATGGGAAAAAGGTGCTTTCAGTGAAGTGAATGGCACTAGTGTATATATTTTATATCCTCCAGTGGTTTGGATTCCAGCCCAAATGATTAAACAATCTACCTGCTCTGGAAGCCTTCCTACCAAGATTTATAACACTGGATTAACTGCACACTGATTTTATTCAAAAACAGTGACAGAGGAAAAACTGTGTATTGCATTCTGGAGTTTCTTCTCGTGCCACAGGCCATGCTTATTGAAAATTAGGGAAGCAGAAAATCACTTCTCCATCCCCAGGATTCAAATTCAGAAGGTTTAATTCTTGTCTGGCAATTTTCCTTCCTAATCAATGGCCAAACCAACTTCAGAGAGGCTAATGTTTTGTCCCTCAAAAATGCATTGCTAGACTCAGTGCTTGTCTCTTATAAAAACAAGGGAGCATCTGATATCAGATGAGCCAATGCTCTGGGAAGAAGATTTTTATCCCACCACCCATTACAAAGCCACTTTTATTAAACCTATGAAAATTCAGCTCGAACTTGTCTACCTTCAATGTCTCCTTCAGAAAAGACTGGATATAACAGGAACAATTATTACACTGAGTCACCTGTCAATGAGAGACAGAAGGGTGTAAGAGATAAGGAACCAGGCACCACATGGTCACTGGTTGGAATCCAAGCCAGGCCACTTTCTATTTAGTTATCATCAGATGACTGGTTAGTGGTATACAAGAACCTATGCAGTATTGAATTAATTAAACCCACATCCATTGCTTTCCAGTCTCAGCAAAGGACTTCTGGATGTAGCTGACCCAAGACCAATCCCCTGTTGTTTTGGGCAACTCTGTCCTATGGTGCATGCAGTGTTGGACAAGGGATGTCAAGCCCTGGTGCTCAGCTACTTGAAACCTGTAATAAAAAACGAAAATCACTTCAGGACTGCAGCATGGAAAATGTCCCTTCTCTCAGTACCACAGCCATATTTAAAACCAGAAAAATTTCTTCCCAGTAAGACTGTTGTAGAGTTCAGTGTTTCCAGGGTACAGAACTACCAGAATGCATTAACTCTCTGAAGAGAAAATACTCCTTTTACCTACCTACTAGATGTGATTACCTTCTTTGGCTGACAACAGAAGAAACAAACTAAACCACTCCATTCTGGGATACTGCTTCATCTTTTAAAAATCAGGTACAGCTACTGTGATCATGCAAAGAGCTTTCACTGCAATGGAAACCATCTGGAAATTAACCAAGTCAAGCCTTTCTCTGGTTATCTCTTCTTGTCCGTTCTTACTTTTACCCACCTTTACTGCTTTCCAGCCTGGAGCCCACTTGCTCAATGCACCCTCTTCTAACCCATCCATCTTCTGTCACCAAAATAACTTGTCCTCCTTTGCCTCAGCTTGATAACCAGCTTCTTCTCTGGCTGCAGGAGCACCAACACAGCTGAATTGTCATTAACAGTGATCAAGTCAAGTCTCAGAGACCAGTGGTACTGCCTGGCCACTGCTCCTCTGGGCATGCAGAGCCTGGCTACAGATCCCAGCAAAGAACAATTAATTTAGGGATTACTCCAATGAGCTGGTCATGTCTTGCTCCCTTTAGGAGCCATAGCATTAAGCAAGGGAATCCTAAGATTTCCTAAGTTTTCACCAGTGAGACCAATGAATGCCTCAGTGGTGGCCCCTCCGCTCAGACCAAGGGGCCCTCAGCTCACACAACGGGATGAATTTCCACCCATGCTGGTGGCATGGGTCACAAGCCCAGGCACCAAAAGCTGCTCTTTGGGCTTCTCTCCCACTTTGGAAAGCATCCGGAACACACTGCATTTTTGGAGCTTCCCTAACCTGAGGACAGACCTTGTCCCAGTGGAGTGCTCTCACCACCCACAGGAGAACAACTAACACTGGAGCAGAAGTGGGATACTGGGCAGCAGCTCTCGTCAGCTGGGGTGGATGGGAAGCCCAGCCTGGCTGGCTCTCCTGAGTCTGCTCTCCGTGTGGGGAGAGGACTCCACCAGGTAAAGCAGCAGAGGCCTCTCCTTAGGATAAATCCACTGTGAGTTGCAAAGTAGATGTTTTTAAAGCAAGCGTGCTTTATCAGGCAAAATAGAAACAGGAACTGGCCACAGGTTTCAATCCTAGCAGCCTGTAGATCATCCACTTGATAAAGGAGCATGTTTCAGAGGCTCCAAGCCTCAAGCTTTTCCCCAGCAGGAAGCAGCACCTCCAAAATCAGGGCACTTCTATTTAGAGATTCCTCCTACTCTGAAAACATCACCCCTTCTCTCTGAGCTGCCCCAGTGCTGGAGACAACTGGGTGGCAAAGTGAGACGTGACCTCAGGATGCCAGGGCTGCTGCTAGATTAGCAGGCACTGCAGGACACCTTCTTCCCTTCCCAGGCTTCCCAAAGTAATCATTTCCAACCGAGCACTCATGGAAATATTATGATAACAGCCTAACAATACCACATTGAAGGTGCACCCTCTAACAAGTATAGATAGGAAGCAGAAATTGGCCTTGAACCAGTGCAACACTTGCAAGTCAATCATTTTTCTGGTAGGGCAGAAACAGAAGCCCTCCCCTCCTCATTTCAGTGGGACAATCCCATGGGCTTTTCCAGCCCTGTAGTTAAATTTTGCTGGATAGACAGCTGCCACGTGGCCCTGCTGGCTCAGCCTCGTGCGCAGGAGTGCCACAAGGACGGAGCTCTGGGTGCTCGCCCATGAAACCACAGCACACACACGGCTCCCACTCAGTCACACACCGCCGCAAACAAACCAGGAGCTCAGCCTCGGGCACCCGGGCCCCACCTCAGCCCACGGATAAATGCAAACTTTTCTTCATTCAAGGAGTCGAGCCTTTGTGTGTGCTGCAAAAAGAAACCCCTGCTATTGATTACAAGGAAAATTGGGACAGGACATGCATAAGAATGGCGTTAGGTGGTGGGAGAAGCAATGGTCAGCTGCTTGAGTTTTGCAGAGTGGAAAATTTTGATGGGTCACAGGAAACCCTGCTCAGCAAGTCCCGATAAACAAACAGGTCAAAGGAGGTTTTTTCCACCCAGAAGAAAGGGTGCCTTATTTGGGCCACTCTGCTGCAGCAGAGCAGGCTGTCAGTTCAGCCAGAGTGGAGGACAAGGCAGTCTACAGCAGAGCTACAGCTGTGGTGGATGAAGCCATGAAGGGGCTGCTCACATGATACAATAAAGTGCATGTGCCTGCAAGGAAAGTCAGTTGGCATTTTCCATGGCCAGGTGCTCCTGTGGATCCAACTCTTCTATGTCTCAGTCTTCTGTTAGTCCTAGGAGGATGAATCTACGGCTGAGAACCACACAGGTGGCCTGGGCCACCCACAGGCGGGACTGCGCCCAGTACTCTGCCAAGGGTGGGACAGTAACTTCAGTGTCTTGGCACAACCCAAAACAAGCACTCACTGCAGTGACATCCCACAGCCTCCAGTTTCCCTGATTGCTACTCAGCTCAGCTTTTGCACAATGCAGGTAGGAACTTGGACAGAGTCTTTGTTTCCCCAGGTTGCACGTTTGTAATGGATGCCCTTAATGAAGTGTTGTGGATTCCATGGGACTAGCAAAATGTAAATCACAGCATGGACCACAGAAGATAAATGTATGAACTCCTATTTAAACCTCCCACTTCTTTTTGGATGCAAATCTCTTTCCTAAGCAACTGAGAAAAGTGTGATATGTGTCAGAGTCTGGAGATTAGAGATCTGTTCTGTTCCCTCGTTTCAGAAGCTCTTGTCTTCGGCCACCCACGCAGTACTTGAGTTCTGCTCTCCGCAGGCCAAAGCTGCCTTCCTCTCCTCGGCAGTGTGTACTCCACAGAAGATGTCGATCTCTCTCAGGAAGCAGCAAGATGGAACGACTCTCGAAGTGGAGGAGCTGAGGAATTTCAGCATGAGACACAGCACGTAGTTTGGGAGAGTGAAAAGAGGTAGGAGGCTGCTATTTCCAGACCGTGCTGCCTCTCGCCGCTAACTTTGCGGCGAGCTGCAGTTTTTACTGTTCCTGCTCCAAAGAAGCTACTGAGGTAAATACCACCCTGGGGAATTTCTCAGACGCTCATCTGTGGACTCCCAACACTACAAAACACAGGCTTGCAAAGGGCCGGTGCTGGCAGGTGACTAACTCAGCCTCCTTGACTCCTAGAGTGTTGCACAGTGAGCCACTGGGGAGCCACTGTTCTTCTTACACCCCCATGGAGCACCATGCCTACGTACAAACCTCAACTTCCGTTTGCTGTAGTTGTCCAAGTTCCTACTGGCCCTCTTGGCAAAAAGGAGCTAAAAACTAGATTCATAAATGGTCAAAGAAGAAGTAAAAAGAACTAAAATGTGCCTGTGTTAAACTATCACAATTTTTAAAACAATCTCATGATTTGGGGGTGATTAAACTCAAAGCTTTTTCAAATTATATTTACAACGCTGCTTGCTATGGGTGCTTCCTTGGTGGTTTCTTCCTTTTGCTTTTTCTTTTCTCCTGGCTGCTTTAAAGCAGCTCATTTATTTCAGCTCTTTGATCTCAGCACTAAACTACCTGGGTTTCCTCATGGAAGATGCCACAAGGGATAGGTATGGCAGGAGAAGAGGAGGGGGGCAGCCAGACAGGATGCTTGGAGATAGGGAAGGGGAGCAGACAGCCAGGAAGCATGTGTAGAGCAGCAGAGGGAGGAAGAAGTAGAGCAGATGGGAAGAATGACTAAGCCAGCTCCTCTGAATGCTGGTAGACCTCAGTATCGTGGAAATCTCCACAGAGCCCTCATGAAACCGTGTGCCAAGAGAAAGTTTGGACTAATGTTTTTAACATCAGAATCGACAGCTAATTGATGTGAGAGGAACTCATCAGGAAAATAACCCATCAAAATTAGAGATAAGCCTCAACAAGCTGTTAAATGTTTTAGAGGTATCTCTTCTGATATATGCTGTGCAAATACTCTCTCATCTGAGAATTTGCTTTTGGGATCAGAAAAGCCTGTACTGAGCAGAGTAATTCTGCATAGGCTTTAATTTCCCTTAACAGCCTTTGAAGCCAGTACCTTACAAATAACTATATCGTTCCTTTCAACTCAGAGCAACCCTTACTAAAGGCTTTTAGAAAGAAATGCTTTTGTTTCTGGGATCTTCTCTGGTAGATGATGATTCTCTCATCCCTCATATTATTTCACGCCACAATTGTCGCTCACCTTGCAGCACCCGTGGGAATCGGTGACAGATTACGATTGGCTTCCTGTGCTTCTTTCTACTATTCCCGAGGTATTTTTGGATAGTCCTGAATTCAAACCACAGTCCCACAAGCAGAGGAGTGGGAAAAAAACATCTTAGAGCATCAACATAGAGCACATGATTCTCAGATGGAAATGTCATGGGAAATGGGTTGCAAAATGTTTGATGTCCTTCTGGCACCATGAAAGAATACTCTGGGATAGTCTATCACTGGGCTAATTTCTAGGTAACAGAGTAGGGTAAGAGGTTTTGTGCAGTCAGATAGAACAGTATTTACATTAAAGACAAATTAGTTATTTCCTTTTAACTTCGGGGAAATTAGAATACAGCGCTATCAGTATTGTAACATGATACAATATTGAGCTTTTAGCAGAGAATAAGGCACATGAAGCAAAAGTGTAGTAAAAGTGAAGTAAAAGATTTTTTAAAAACAAGCAAACAAGAACCCACCAGACATTCCTAAGAGAGCAAAGACAATGAAGTGGCTATTATTCCTTCTTGGCAATTAACAGCAAACCACAGGTGTCACAATGTCACAACCTAACACCAGAGATGCAGCTGGTTTTCTCCAGGAATTAAAACTCCGTCACCTCAATTGAATTTCCAGGCATGGGAAGCTGCCCTAGCCCAAGATGGAGGATACCAGAACGCTGTGTCCTGCCACAGTAGGAATGGGGAAGATGCAGGATGAGGACAGCACAGCTAAAAATGAAGAAATCACTAAAAAACCAAAAATTCAGTGTGCTTTTTTTTAACGAGTCATTAACACTGAAAGCAGATATGCATTAACAAGGCTGTGAGTCCTCCTGCCAACCAATTAGCATTCACCTTCTAGATCTAGAGGTCTACTAAGTATTTGTAGAGGTAGTTTATGTGTGCATGTCAGAGACAGAACCCAGCTGAAAATTCAGGTTACATCTCGCACACGTTGCAGCAGTCTCATTGGAGGAGCTGGACTTGGACTATTTTCTCCTAGTCCTATGGGGACATGGGCACTACAGGGTAAAACACTGTGGGATCAGTCAATGCACACTGATGAGAGAAGGGGATTGTCCTGCTGGACCACAGCTTCTTCCAGCATTGGTATCTGCTCTGCAGGGGACTGGTCATGCTCTCTCCAAACCACGAAGGAGAGGTGGTCCCAGACCCTGTGGACTTGCAATCAAAGGGCAACAAAGACTGAGATGAGATTTTAAGGACCTGTTGGCATCAATCAGTTTACTTCATTCTAGCTGGATGTTATTGATTGGCAGCTTTCCTGGGGTTTGCAATAAAGCCTTCCCTTGAAGACTGAAAATTCAGAAAACTGATTATTTTACAGAATTTTCCAGAGAATGTGCATGTTTGAGGAGCAAAGGAAGGGCTGTTGCTGAGGCAGATACTGGTCTCTTTGAAGTCCTGGCAGAGCTTTTCCTGCCTTGAACGACATAGGATCAAGACTTCTCTGACCAACCTCTCCAAAACAGAAATGGTTAAATGGGCTCAAACACAGGGGCATAATTTCAGAAATGACAGAGAAGGAGTAATTTCAGCCTGTGACACTCTGGGGTTGGTACCTGACCTATGCAAAAGCCTGGTGCTTAATACAAAGAGATCATTGTGAGAAGAGAGGGAAACTATATAAGTACATTATTTCTTCTGCTAAAGTAATGTACCAAAGACGTTGGAGGAAATTCCACCTGATTGACAAATTGTCAGGCTAGAACGGGAAAGCGACAAAACCGGGTCAAGTCATTCCCTGTTTGCTTGTTTTCTCTTTGTAATCATAATGTTGACTCTGAAAACATGTTTTTTAAATGGCGTATTAATTACCAAAATCCTGAGCTGTGAGCTGGATTCTTTTCTGGGCAAAAAAATTGTTGCTCATTAAAACTAAGAGAAGGAAAACACTGGCTTGAGCCTGTTTGTGCGTAGGCAGAATTTCCCTGCTTCGCCTTCCTTTACAGGCTACTCATAAGGAGGCATTGTGCCGTGAGCCAGGCAGGCTACAGGGCAGGCGTGAACACTGACTCTGGATCCTTCAGTAAGATGTGAACCTATAGCCAGGAGGGCTTCCATTGCTGTACTGACTGTACAACTGCAGTAAAGAGCTCAGTCAGGAAAAGACTAATAGAAACAAATTTCTCTCTCTGTATTGCTTATTGTGGCTGGAGGGGTTAATGCTACATCCAGGCTAACCCAACTCCCCTCCACTACTGTAGCCATATTCAGAGATGCACAAACACAGCTCTGTCCTAGATGAAAAGAAAATTTTTGTGGTATGTTCATTTGGCAGATGGAAAATACTCACACCCCTTGCTCAGAGTGAAACATAGTCCTCATTTACAGAGCAAAGTAGGTTCTTTCATTCTCCAAAAGTAATCGTATGTGTGGTATTTGCTACCTGATGGGAAACGCAGGGTTTCAGCGTTCAGTTCAGCTCGGCTGCAAGCAAAAGCATCATTGTCTTAAACTTGTTCTTTGTTACTCGCTTCCTTGCCTCAAAAGTTGTCTTGGAAAAAAAAAAAAAGGCATAAACGAATAGCTGAGGCGATCGCAGCCCACAAACCAACAACTCCCTCAGCGCTGTGCTCATTCATCAGGATTCCTTCACACAGCCCTTTCGGCTGCCGAACGAGTTGGGTGGTGTTTTTTTAAACGAGAACCCTTTTTCTCAGTGAATTCTCCTCAACACCCATTACTCGAACAAACAAGCATGTAGAGAAACAAGCCACGGCAGAGGCGCGCGTTCTGCCTCTCCCTCTTTCCCCACAGCCGGCCGTGGCACCGGAGCGCTTCTCCCCGCTCCGTGTTCCCTGCTGCCCACCCGCCCCTCACGG
Source organism: Vireo altiloquus (assembly GCA_013396875.1). Lineage (NCBI taxonomy): Eukaryota > Metazoa > Chordata > Aves > Passeriformes > Vireonidae > Vireo > Vireo altiloquus. The sequence continues at coordinate 605,559 of VZRF01008113.1, read as the reverse complement.
CCCCGCAGCGCCCGACCCGCGGCACCGCGCTCGGGAGCCTCCCGTGCCCCAAGCACAACCGACCCGACCCGACCCGCAGCGCACCGCACAGACCCGCTCTGACCCGCACCGACCCGCACCGCACGGACCCGGCCTGACCCGCTCTGACCCGCACCGCACGGACCCGACCTGACCCGCTCTGACCCGCACCGCACGGACCCGA